>CM053509.1:70337819-70495319 GCA_028627145.1 Eidolon dupreanum
TTATTGAAATATTAGAGTTTTTAAATGCAGATGTTCTTTTTATAATGAACTAAATATTAAATTTAACAATTAGCAATTCAGCATTGATCCAAAAAAAAAGGTATTAGTGATGCATCCAGCAAGAAGCAAGAAAGGCCTCTCAGAGAGGGTGACTAAAATCAATGGGCCATTCAGTTACCGATTTGGGGTGCATAACTTTCCAAATAGAGAAAATAAATAGTGCAAAGCCCCACAGGGAACAACCAGCTTATCACATTTGAGAGAAAGAAAGATGTGACTAGAGACCCCGAGGCAACAGGGAAAGGATCCCAGATGAGGACCAAAGAAGCAGGTAGGAGCCAGATGCTAGACTTCTCTACTCTTGTACCCCTCCTCTACCACCCTGCCTCCAAGGCCCATCCATTACCCTCAGCATCCTGTAGAATGGTCTTTTTACAGTGCAATTTCACATTATCACTCTTCTGCTTAGCATCCTTCCATGGTTTCCCATAGCACATAGAATGCTACCCAAACTCCTTGCCAAACCTCTAAGACCTGGCCCCTGCAGACTTCCTTAGGCACACCTCAGGACTGTCTCTCCTTTACTGATTTCCGGCCCCTTCTCTCTGCTCATTCACATACCAAGCTCTGTTAAATCTGGCCTGTTGCCCATATTATTCTCTTTACAAGATTTCCTTCCCTTTAGCTCTTTGCATGTTGTCCGACTCGTTCTCGGGTTTCTACTCACTTTTCAGAGGTCTTCTCTCACAACAACTACCAAAATGGAATCTCCCTCCCCCCAACTCCATATTACTATCTCACATCAGCTATTTTTCCCCTTGAATTTCTTTTTTTGTTGTTGTTTATTAATTTTCTTCCCCACTAGACTAAGAGCTGCTTGAGGCCTGGTGCCAAGTTCATTTTCTTTACCATTGTAGCCTTAATACCAAGCATGATGCCTGACAATGGTGAGCTTTAATAAATATCCACTGAGAAGACAATAGAAAAATAAAAATAAAAACAACAGCGATTCTTTAAGTTATATCCCAGTAGGGGAATAAACAAAATAATAATAACGCATGACATGAATAGCTACCACCATTTCTATTCATTATATACCACATATCTAGTATGCTCAATGTTTTATTTCATTTATTGCCCACAACACATCTATGAGCAAGACATTACTCTCCCTGTGTATTTTAAAAAACAATGAAGAAACTAGAAGCTCAGACAGAAAAATTACCTTGCCCAAAGTCATAACTGGTAAGTGGTGGAACCAGGAGTTGGTCATAGAAGGCCTTGAATTCCACACACAGAATGAAGACTTTATTTAGTTGACATCTGGAAAGCACTGAAGATATTTTGAGCAAAGTAAAATAATTCTTAAAACATTTAGGAGTATTCATTCCAGGAATTATAATAGATCATTTGTACTTTTAACTCTGTGAAACCTAAATGGAGCTGATATTCAATTTCCCTCCCAGGCAGCTTTGCCCGAGGACTCCATTTCTGATTCCATTTCCTCAATTAAAGAGAACTGGGTTAACTCTTTGAATGTGAAATGCTCCTCTGACACACAAATAACCACAAGGACAATTAAAATGATAAAATCTTAGCCTAAACGTGAAACAAAGTCAAATGTAATTTCTTCTGAATGTTTATAATTATTTTTAGACATAAAATCAAGTCCTGTGCAAAAATTCATGAACTCCAGTTTTCAAGAACGAAAATAGCACAATCACAATAAGCCCTACCTAAATGTGTTTTAAAACACATTATTATTTATACTAAATCTTTAATATGAAATATTTTCAGTGTGTCTGGTTTGGTACAATCCTGCTAAACAAGAAAACTCCGCAAAATATATTTCTCCACGTGGCTAGATATAATTCCAGGTTGTGAAAAAAACAGATTATGTAGTTATGTTCTTCTTTCTACTCAATTATGAATATAAAGTTAGGACAAAAAAATGTATCCTTGGGCAACACAATAATTTGCAGTTAAATAAGCATTTTGCCAAGACTTATAAAAATAAGGGAGCATGCAAGCACAAAAGAAATTAAATTTCAAGCTGTAAGGGCTGATTTGAAAATTTTAAAGAGAGGTACAATTTACATACAGTTATGTGACTTTTTTCCCCTTAAAAATCCATTTTGATCATTTTTATGTCATTAAATATTCTTCACATTTTGTATAATAAATGTATAATTCTTCAATATGAGGCTATGTCATTATTTTTTAACAAAGCTTCCTTTTGTATAGCAAAACTTCAAGATTTTTTTTTAGTTTTTCAGTTTCAATAATGTAAAAAAAAAAATCCCCACTGGGATGAAAATCTTTTTACTAATCAGCTTTATTAAAGCATAATTTACTTAAAATATACAACTATTTTAAGTTTACATTTCAAAGAGTTCTGAAAAATGTGCATATCTATGCAGCCACTGTTACAATTAAGATATAGAATGTTTTATTTATTTTATTTACTTTTTATTATTATTTTATATTACTTTCAGGTATACAGTACCATGGTTAGACAACTTATGAAGTGATCTCTCCGATAAGATATAGACTATTTTAATCAAAGGAAAGGTTCCTTTGTGTCCCCCACTTTCTTAGTCTAGGCAATCTATTGGTCTGTCACTACACACAAGTTGTGCCTATTAGAGACTTTCATACAAATAGAATGGCACAGTATGTATGCTTTTTGTTCTGGCTTTTTTTCACTCAGAATAATGTTTTTGATATTCATCTATGTTGTTATGTGTGACAGAAATGCATTGCTTTATTGCTGTGGAGTATTCTACTGTATGAATTTATTATAATTTGTTTATTCTTTCTCCCATTGAGATATTCTGGTTATTTTAAGTTTTGGCTATTTTGAAGAAAGCTGCTATGAACATTTGTGTACAAGTGTTCCTGTGAAGATGCTTTCATTTCTCTTGGGCAAATACTTAGGTATGGGATTTCTGGGTCATATGGTAAGTAAATGCTTAACTTTTAAAAAACAACCAAACTGTTTTTCCAAAGTGTCATCCCATTGAACATTCTCACTAACAGTGTATCAGAGTTCCACTTGCTTCAAATCCTTGCCAAAACTTGCTATGGTCAATTTTTTTAACATTAGCTATACTAATATGTATGTAGTAGAATCTCACTGTGGTTTTAATTTGCATATTTCCCTAGTGACTCATGATGTTGAATTTTTTCATATGATTAATTGCCATCTGTGTACCTGCTTTGGTGAAGAGTCTCTTCCAATCTTTTGCCTCTTTTTTAAATGAATCATTTGTATTCTTATCGAGTTTTGAGACTCCTTTATATATCCTGGATAAAAGTCCTTTTAACATATATATTTAATGTAAATTTTTTCTTCTAATTTGTGGCTTGTCTTTTCATTTTTAATGGTATATTTTCAATATCAAAAGTTTTAAATTCGATAAAGTTTAAGATATTTTTCCCTTTATGATTCGTGCTTTTTCTGTCCTACCGAAGAAGTTTTCTTACCAACAACACTTCAATAAATTTTGCTAATTTACTAAGTGAAAATAAATAATTTTCACTTGGTATTTTTCTCAGATTAAAATTTACTCAGACTCTGTTACTTCATAGGGCTATTGTGAGGATTAAATGAGATTTATGTAAAGCAATTAGTCTGGTGACTGGGCATACTACTGTTCAACACATACCAACTTTTATTATGATTATGTTTATCAAAACTTATATTTCTTCCTTTTTAAATTCCTCTACATGCAAAATTTCAAGAACATTATAATTCAGAAACAAACTCCCCCTCCCCTCCATTTTAAATGCCAGATTATTTTCCTTATGATAGCCTTTTATCTTTTAATTTTTCTCATCATATTTTCTCTGAGATTTTCCCCCCATTGGTTTTCAGTTTTGGAATGTTCTTCCTCATCCAAAATCTGTTCTAGGTATAAGAATTTCATATATGATACAACTAACAACACAACATGATGGGAAAAAGGAAAATGATAAATTGTTTGCTTATAAGCTACTTTAAAATTTAGAACATTAATTCACATCATAATCAAAATAAATTCTAGGTTAACTAAAGATCTAAATTTAACATGAGACAAAAGTAAAACAAACAGGAGCATGGCATCCCATTACCTTTGCCATATTCTATTGGTTAGAAGCAAGTCACAAGTCCCAGCCATACTCAGGAGGTGAGGATTAAAAACGGGGTGGCTCAGTGGAAGTCACATTAGGGTGTGTTCACCACAACTACTGAGGCATGCTACAACACAGAGGAATCTCAAAATTATGCTGAGTGAAAAAATAGATAAAAGAGAACACTTAATTGCATTTACATAAATTATAGAAAATGCAAACTACTCTATAGCGATGTGTCCCTCCCCAAGTACAACATAGAAATTCAGAGGAGTTAACACCTTGCTAGGAGGAGACTCTGGCCAATGGGTGATGGAACCACAGGATAAATGCACCTCTCCTTTACCTTGCATCACTCTACTCATCCCTTACCTCTACTCCCCAGGACTGTATTTCTTAATAAAAGAATTGCACATAGGCTTTCTACTTGGGGCTCTGCTTTTGGGGCAACCCAGGCTAAGACACTATTATAAAGAAAATGTTTTCATGTTATTATTATCCACATAAAGACGTTCTTTAACTGCTCTTTTACCATTTGCAGATGTTAATATGCCAGAATGTGACATGCTTTTCAGTCACCCCTTTCTGGCTAGTTGGGAAAGTGCTGGAAAATTGGTAGAAGACGGCATGAGGGAAAGTGTTGAGGTAAAATCAGATGCTGGCATAATCTTGTCTTAGTTGGCGTAAACTTCAAGGCGGCCAACGTTATGTGATATTCTTTCCCCTTTCTTTCTTCTTTCTTCCCTCCCTTTCATAAAACATAAAAGTGAACTAAAACTAAAATGCTTTCCTCAAGACACTGGGATTTTCCTCAGTGTCTCAGTACATTGCAAATCATCAGATCCCTGTATTTGGCCTCCTCTCTTATCGATGTCTAAAGGACATGGAAAACATTTGAGAATTAAAAATGTTCAGCCACCAGTGCATATGAGAAATGAGCCCAAATTCCAATTTCCAGAAGCAACAGATCTAATGATGTCGTGTCACACCAAGCTTATAGACAAACCTCATCTTCTCTCAGTCAGCCAGACAAAATATGTGAGACTACATTACAATTTGGTAGCAACATCCTACAAATACAGGAAGCTCTCTACATACTGTGACTAGAGTTGCTCACAATCTGTATGTCCTCCAAAATCTATTTCATTGGCTTGCTAAGTTCCTTAAAATTCTTTGGAGTTGCTTCTTTAATTTAATATAAATCTGTCAGCAGAGGTTGTTAAATTGTAAAATGTTATTTTACAGTGCTCAAATCATAATCCAGGCTCACTTGTTGAGCATATTAGAATAGATTTGTTTACCAGTTTATGAAAGAACTTAACTTTAAAGAAAAACACATAGAAAAGGAAATTTTTCTGGTAAAACATTTGATAAAGATTTCAGAACAGGTTTGGAAAGTGGAAGGGTACTGAGTAGATTAGAATAGGCTAGGTTGCTGTAACAGACTCCCAAAACTTAGTGGCAAAGGTCATTTCTTGCTTACAAAGCAATCCCCATTTTTCTACACAGACTTCCAGGGACCAGGGTTGACAGTGGTGATGCCATTTTCAATACATGGCTTCAAATGTCACCCCAGGGGTCGTATCCCAATCAGGATGAAGGGGAAAATAGCATGGGAGAACACACTTGGGAGGTTTTATGAGCTAGGTTTTTAAGTTACACCACACTCCGCGCCCCAGAACCTAATCACATGACCCCACCTGACCTCCAGGGAGGCTGGACAATGTAGCCTAGCTGTGTGTTCAAAATGCTGAGGAAAATAGATTTTGGTAAATGATCAGCAATCCACAAGGAGACCAGGCCTGGGTGGGGCTTGGTTTCCAAATTTAGGTATTTTTGAGCCAACTAGAGTAAACTGGAGATATCACATAGAAAGTATGGGAGGTGAAGTTCAGTATTAGCTATCTATTGTTCTGTAACAAATTACTACAGAACTTAATGCCTTAAAACTACAATAAATTTTTTTTATTTTTATTTTTTGTGGATCAGGAATTCTGGACCTGCTTGGCAAGGCAGTTCTGACTCAGTTTCCCATGAGTTCATTCAGATGTAGACTGGGGCTGCAGTCATCTGAAGGCTCAACTGAGACTGGAGGGTTCCCTTCCAAGGTGGCTCACTCTCGTGGCTGACAAGCTGACCTGGCTGTTGGCGGGAGGCCTCTGCACAGGACTCTCATGATATCGTCATGGGCTTCCTCCAGAAAGAACAATCAAACAGAGCAAAGTGGAAACTTCATTGTCCTTTATGACCTAGCCTAGGAAGTCACCTCCGCCATATTCCATCAGTCACACAGACCAGCCACGATTAAATGTGGGAGGAGACAACATAAAGGCATGAATACCAGGCGGCAAAGACCATATGGGGCCATCTTAGAGTCTGGCGACCAAAGATTTCAAAGAGCAACTTGAACTCATCCACAATCAACTGTTCTATCCATTAATTAACACCTCATTGATGAAATGTGTGAATTAGCTGCAGACACTAAAAGTGGACTAAGTCAATCTGATTCGAAGTCTTTATATTCACCTTTCTTGGGCATGAATTGACACCTGCAACCAATCACCTGATGCTCTTTCAAGTAAGCATCAGGAAAGGTTTCCTTGCTCTTCATTTGAAGTTCTCATTATTAAACTCCAGTAAGCTCACTCCACCATCATAGCTCCTACACCTATCCTGACAACCTTCACAAGAACACACTTCTCGGATTTTAATCTAAATCTCATATATGTAATTCCCAGCATTCTTTCCTCTTGTAATTCCCACACCTATTAAGAAGTTAACATAGTAAATAAGAGAAATAGAGATCAGGCCTCACCTTCCCATTTTCTCCCTGGAGTTTTTATTAGGAGTAATCTGGAGCTTCTAAGAAGAAAACTGACACCTAAGGAGCCTGGTTTACCCAGGCTAGAATCAGGGGCTAGATTTACTAACAACATGGCTACTGCTGTGTATAGTGTTTATTGTACCTCTTGCATATAGAATGATTAACTATCTATAGTTATATATAGTTATATATAGTTATAGGGAATAAAAAAAAGATCCCACATTGCCATGGCAATGAGTGGTAGTAACTCTGAATCTAGTACCATATAGGATGTATTCAGTCACAAGCAAAAATAGTCTGCCAAAAAACAAACAAACAAACAAAACCCCCCAAATTTATGCATCCCAATAAACTAATCTGTAGTTGATAATCTGAACTTTCTGAAATTTTGTATCCTTTGAAATTATTTTTATCCTGGCATACTTTTATACCTTGGCCTACATATGGGTGAGAGAAATCAGTGGTCCCTGGATACTTTAATGAAGCAGGAAGAATTTTTATCTTCCTCCCACCAACTAATCTACCTTAGCAGAATATTGTCTCCCAGAATTCAGTAAGATAAAGCTTTAAAAGTGTAATTAAGTGAAAAGAAAGCAATCCTTGATAAACAAAGCATGGCCAGTGAGAGAAATTCCTATAGCATCACACCCGACAGGCTCGATCACCAAGCAGGCCACCCAGGCCTGAAAGATAGCTTTTCTGCTCCTCTCCAAACATGGATTCGGACATCAATGTCTTTGGGTGGCATATCTCGAGAGTCATCCAGACATTCAGTAGGCACAAATTATTGTCATCGCCATAATACCATTTTCACGGTGGAAAAGACTATCAGTGTTTTTTATATCACTTGAGTGGATAGAATGAGGATATTTTTGAAACTTTTCTGAAACTGTAAGTGATGACCACGCAGCGTGACAGTGATGAATGCCCGGTGTGGAAAGAAGGGATGCTTCTCTTAGAGGGCTCTGCAGCCTGAGCTTCAGGGAACGGAAGCTGCCTGAAGAGCAGCTCAAATTGTCAGCGATTTTTTTTGCTGATAAGAAGAAAAGATTCATCAAATCTCAATCGAATTAAAGTTATTGCTTCTTCTTCAAAAAAAAAAAAAAAAAAAAAACACTGAACAGAAATATTAGGTTTCCTTTTTGAATTTAGGATTATATACTGAGAAGACTGTCTCCACCATAGCTTTTCCTCCATATGTAGGAATTATGTTTTCTATAGGCTCCAGGTTCTTTTCTTTTGTGCTTGCCTCTGGCACGACTTACTTTTCTGGCCATTTCTAAATGAATATAACTCATATACATATTTCTTCAAAATTTTCCAGCATCGTTAATATATAAATATATGTAAATTTTAATTTATATGCTCTCTAAAATGTATTTAGCAGAAGAGAAAGAAAGCCAAATTTTAAAATATTGGGTTCCTCAAATTTAAGATTAAGACTTGCATTCCCTTGACTAACTGGACTATAGAAATGTATGACTGTTAACTGTTACTATTGTATAATTTCAGCAATTTCTCTAAAACTGCATTTGGTAAAATGGCAGGGTAGATGACAGTCAATGTAGATATAATACTCTCCTTTGAAAGTTTTTTTTTAACACCAACATTTAGCCACCAATATTCTATAAATTGGTTAAAAAATACAATTTCATGAAATAAATACAATTCTATGAAATAATTTCACCTTCCAGGGTAATTGTATGATGTTTGATTCCTTCTGGTCCGTGACTATTAGAACGAGAGGATAAGAGTAGTTTCCTTGACGTCCTCAGCATGAAGTGCCAAACCAAAGAGCAACAGAATCTGTCAGAAACAATTTGTTCTCTTACCTCTGTGGACTGGAAAAGATGTCTAAATGAGACATTAGGCAGAAAGAACCCCTGACTTCCCCACACATGCCATGCTGTCTTACAACTTTCTAATCTTTCCTTTCCTCATGTAACTCTTCCCTTGCTTAGAACACAGAGGCCCCATGGCACACTGCTATTCATCCTATTGAATTGGATGCTACTGCCCCTAAGTAGTCGGTAGGAGTCTTACACTTGCACACCACCTAGCATATGTCTCAAAACAGCAATTATCCTTTAGAATGTTGTTAGTTTGCATGACTATCTTCCCTACTAGACTGTAAGATCATTGAAGGCAGGAATCATCAGCAGTGAACTTTGAGTACCTGAGCTCGACTCTGCACAGCACATCGCACGTACTCAGTAGCTATTTGATGGAGAAGCAAATAGACAAATTAATTTCATATTCTCCAACTCTGCTTTATAACCTTTATTATGTTACCTCTGTTCAAGATAAAAGACATTATCTTGAAATTCTGTAAAAGTTTCTTCATATACGTCAACGGGAAATTTTTCACTTCTGCATATTTGGATGTCCTAATCTTTCCATCAGTATTTTAAGTTATATTTTTTTACTTGTAATATAAAGTGAAATCATCAACCTAAAATGATTAGGCATGTGACATATATTTCCATTCAAGTACTTAGTGCACAAATATGTCACATACCAAATATACACAATGGTAAATAGTATTATCCCATTTTAAGGCGGGGGGTGTCTATACCCTCCACTCAACTCTGAGTGGGCTGCTAACTGATTCAAACGAAGAAAAGAAATGAATCTTAACTTGAAATGAATCATAAAACCAAATGTAAGTGCTAACTATAAAATTTCTTATAAGAAAACATAGGTGAAAAATATTATTGACCTTGGCTTATACAAAGATTTCTTAAATAAGACATAAAGGGTAGAAACTATAAAGAGAAAAAATGATAAAATGAACTTCATCAAAATTAAAAACCATTGCTCTTCAAAAGATAGTAATTTAGTCATAGGCTGGAAGAAAATACTTGCAATATATATATCGATAAAAGACATTCGGAATACATAAAGAACTCTGGCAACTCAAAAATAAGAAAACAACCTAATTTTAAAAGGAGACGGTGGTGATGGTGCAAAAGACTTAAACAGATACTTTACAAGAAAAAATATATAACTGGCAAATAAGCACAAAGGTTTGTTAGGCATCAGGAAAATGCCAATTAAAACTATCATGAGATACCATTTCATAACCACAATAATGACTGAAACTAAAAGGTCTGACAATACCAAATAGTGGCAAAGATGTTGAATAATAACTAGATCTCTACATTACCGAGGAGAATGTAAAATGTCTGGCAATTCTTAGACATTCACCTACCTCATGAGCCAGTTTTCTACTTATAGGTATTTGTCGAACATAAATGAAAATGCTTGTCCACACAAATACTCATTTATAGCAGCTTTATTAAGAATAGCCAAATCCAAAAACAGCTTAACTGTTCAACAGGAATATGGAAAAATGGATTATAGTATATTAATACAATATATAGTACACATTAAAAAGAAATGAACTACTCACACACACAACATGGATGAAACTCAAAAACATTATGTTTAGTGAAAGAGGTCAGACATAAAAGAGAACAGATTTTATGATTCCTTTAATGGGAGGTTCAAGATTAACCAAAACCATGTCATGGTGATAAACATCTAAAACAGCCATTGCCTGTGGTGGGGTTGAGAGTTTACAGGGAAGAGGCATGAGAGAACTTTCTCAAGATGATGAAAATATTCTTCTGATGAGCTTAGAACTATGCTGCTGCTTCAGGAAAGGCCTTGTTGCCTCAGCAGCTGGAAGTGTTGTCAGTGAAGAGTGTTCAGCTGCTACCCCTTTCTAGGATGGCTTCAGCTGTAGGGACTCACATCATCAAAGCCCATTCCCTTCTAGGGATGACCTACATCCAGTTAAAACCTGAAACAACTCCTTTTGGCCATTCCAATTTCAGAGCTTCCCACGGGATGTGCCGAGGCCATTGACCCCGCTTTAGCAGCAAACTAGTATAGCACTATTTCACTATTTGTGGAAAAGACTATTCTTTCACTACTAAATTGTCTTGAGACCCTGTCGAAAATCAGTTGACCATAAACATAAGAGTTCATTTCTCAAGTATATTCCATTAATCTATATATCTATCATTATGTCAGTGCTATACTGTTTTGATTGTGGTAGTTTTGTAGTAAGGTTTGAAATCATTGAATCTTTAATGTTTTTTTTTAATTATTTTTAGCTCTTGAATTTTTATATGAATTTTAATATTACTGTCAATTTCTCAAAAATAATAAAGGCAGCTGGGCTTTAGATGAGGATAACATTGAATATGTAGATGAATTTTGGGAATATTGCCATTTTAACAGTATTAAGTCTTTCAATCTGTGAACATGGATGCTTTTCCATTTATTTTGGGTTTTAATTCTTTTCAACACTATAGTTTTCAATGATGCATCTTGCACTTCTTTTGTTAAATTTATTCCTAAATATTTTAAACTTTTTGATGTTATGTTAAATTGAATTATTTTCTTAATTTAATTAAAAAATTTCATTGCCAATACATAGAAATATTGATTTTTATCTAATGATTAGCTCTAATTGTGTGTGTGTGTGTGTGTGTGTGTGTGTGTGTGTGTATTCTTTAGGATTTTCTATATACAAGATTATGTCATATCTGAAGAGATTGTTTCATCCCTTTTTTTTCCAATCTAGATGATCTTCCCATCTCTCTCTCCCTCCCCTTCTCCCTTTCTCCCTCTCCTTTTCCTCTTCCTCCTCCTGCTTCTCTCTCTCTCTCTCTCTCTCTCTCTCTCTCTCTCTCTCTCTCTTTCTCTCTCTCTTTCTAATTGTCCTAGATGGAACCTCCAGTATAATGTTGAATAGAAGTGAGTGGCAAGAGCAAATATCCTTGCTCTGTTTCTGATCTTGGGGAAAGCAGTCAGTCTTTCACCATTAAGTGTGATGTTATCTGTGGATTTTTTAAAATAGATGTTCTTTGTTGGGCTGAGGAAGTTCCTTTGTATTTCTCATTTGTTGAATGCTTTTTCATGAAAGGGGGTTAGATTTTGTCAAATGTCTATTCTAAGTTTACTGAGATAATCTTACGGGTTTTGCTCTTGATTATATTAACATCTTGCATCGTATTGGTTGATTTTCAAATATTAAAGCTGCCTTGCATTTCTGGAACAAATCCCACTTGATCTTGGTGTATAATCCTTTTTCTATGCTGCTGGGTTCAGTTTGCTAGTATTTTGTTGAGGAGTTTTGAATCTATATTTATAAAAGATATTAGTCTAAAGTTTTCTTATGATGTCTTTTTCTGGTTTTGGTATCAGGGTAATGCTGGTCTCTTCAAGTCTTAAAATCTTCAGGATACTGATTTCCTCCGGGAAAATTAGACAAATGGGTGAATCAAATGCATTGGTAGAAGTTTAGATCTTTAAAAAGATACCTGTAACATTTATTGAATAAAGATGGTGAATAAGAATCATACCTTATTCTCTGTGCCTTTATGTATATTAGAATATTTTATAATTAATTTTAAAACTGAATCATGTTACTTCTTTGCTTAAAAATTTTCATTGGCTGCCCACTAAATAAAATTCAGATTTCCTACCTCAGGCACTACATGATCTGACTCTTACCTATAAAACCATACCTCATATTCAACTATTTGCTTATTTAAAAGCAGCCAGCCTGACCATATTTTTCCAGCTCAGGTTCCCTCATCCTCCTCTTTCCTGGACACTTCTGGCTCTGTCAGTTTTCAGCTTAAATATCAACTTAGTGCAGCCATCTCTTACCATTCTATATCAGTAACCTCCCTGCACATTTACCATCCCTGCTAATTTCTTTCCAGTACTTCTCTCTACAGAATAATTTTAATTTTATTTTCTATCTGTCTTCCTCACTGTGCTGTGAGCTCTAGCCAGGGACTAATTTGCAAATAATAATTCTATTCTTAGCCTCTAACACAATGAGTGTCATATACATGCGCTCAGGTATATGGTCCAGCGTAATATAAAGATTGCGAATCTGCAACCATAACTTTAGTATCTTAGATATGTCACATATCTTCATTTTCTTTAAATCAACTTAAACTCCACCTGAAGCCCAAATCTTGCATGGATGGTGGGAAATGCAATGTTAACCAACACTGACAGTTAAGGTGGGGGGACAGTACGCTCATCAACTCTTCTTGAATTCTTCAGCTGTGGGGCACCAAAATCACCACTCATGACCTCACTCCACTCTCACATGAGGTCATCTACATGCTGTGGCCCAACCACCTCTAATCTTTGCAGGCACTGCCAACTCTCCCCTCCTACTCTAGGTCACCTAAAATATTTTTTTCAATTATAGGAAACTTTTGCAAAAGACAGTAACAGCATTTACTTCAAATTCTTCCCTGAGGCAAAGGAGGTTACCTGATAGAAGTGGAGAGGGAGAAAGAAATGTAGGAGGGCAAAACACAAATCTCAACAAACATATCAAAAAACAGTTTTTCCATGGGGGTGAGAGGGGGAGGGTGGACATGACTAAATGAATGAATTAGTTTATTCAGGACATTAAAGCTAATAGCTTGCTATTATTATTATAGCCATTGGTTGTCTCAGCTGCCATTACATTTGCATATCCACTTTTCACATGATCTTTAGCAGCTTGTCATTGCTCTTAATATAAAGACCAAAAACCTTAACAGAGTGTGAAAGGTTCTACATGATCTAATCCCAACATTTTCTCCAGCCATACTTCTCCTAACTCTAAGGCAGCAGTTCTGGATTTGGGCTATGCAGTAGAATCACCTGGGGAACTTAAAAACAATACTGTACGATCTTATCCCAGAATGATTCTAAGTCTCTGGGGGTGGAGCCCAGGACCTGGTGTCTTTTGTGAAGCTCCCCGAGTGTAGTCAGGGCTGGGAATCATTCCTTCAAAGTCTCTAGCTACACTGGCCTTTTTTTTATTTATCGAAAAGTAGAATGACTCTTTCCCATTTTTAAACTAGGTCAGCAAACTGGCATTTATTTCTAGCTGTTTCCATAATGAATGCCTGGCCAGCAATCTTTGTGTACCTCAATCCAGCTATCTTCCTCAGGGAAGTCTTCCCTGAGTGGTTAGGTCTTCTCTTCTATGCTCTCATTTCTCCCAGTGTGTTTTCTTCACAGCATTTAAAGCACCCGAGGGCAGGGAATTTGTTCATAATTATATCCAAAGCTTAGGATATTATAGGGAAACAACAAAGATATATAAAATGAACACTTATATGAATGAACAAATGGGTATACGAATGTTGGAAACTGTTAGCTTTATACTTGGGTACATGATCAGGTATATAATATATGATAAAGACAAAAAATTTTACTCCCTTTTTTTTTTGATGAAGTTTAGATGACTTTGAAAATACTTTCCTAGATGGTAAGTAAACAGCCTAGTTTTCAAATATTTTTTGTGTGATTTTAACATCTACACCAAACTGTATTTGTAAATAGTTTCAGAACCTCTGAGAAATATTTGATATTTTAATTATTTTCATTTAATTTTCCAACTTGAATAAAGAAAATTGAGTCTCGTGAAAAAAGCAGAAAAAGAAAATCTTGGCATACAATTAATGAACAAACAAATAACCTTCGAAGCCTTACAAACTACAATATTTGTACCTCAGTGCAAAATTCATCCCTACAAGCACCAAAAACATGTCAAAACAAAAGTAGAGTATCCTCTCCAGGAATTTTTTAGGAGATAGAAACAGATTCTGGATTTTATAACACAAGGTTTTGATCATTTATTTACTCAAAAAAAAAAAAATCTCAGTTCAGACGGACTGTGTGGGTTTTCAGTGAAGTCTGCTAAATTTGGAGCACTGAATTTCTTTTAGAATTTCATAGACTTGTCCAAAAAATATCCTTTACCAAAAACTTATACAATTTTTTACTCCGATATCTTTTTTCTTCTTTCTTTAAAATGTGTTATTATTTAAAAAACTATAGTTTATCATTTGAACTCTAAATATGAAAAATATTTAGTTCTATTTCTCAACAACTCAAAGTTTAAAAAACTGCCCAGATGATAAAATTATAATTTATAGATGGAGTCTTTAGTTCTCAGATTGCTTTTTTATAATTAGCCATATAATTGTCTTCATATGTGACTACCCTAATTGTAATGCCTATGGCAGTTATATTAGAATATATAAGATGCTAATTTTGTTTCTTTTAAAGATCTTGCCTTGGTGTCTCTGCTCTCTGCTATACAGATACAAGTATATATGTCACTATTTCACATGTAAGGATAAGTAATATTTACGAAGTCCTTAGACAGCTGTTTCTAATGTTCTGCTGTGTGAGTTGTATTGATTAGTGGTACGTGGCATGGCAATCACACCCCGTTCAGAAGAGAGGTAGTCACAGGCTCTCACCAAGCTCAGGAATACTTGCCTCAATCACAGATGCTTGCTGATAACATTTCTTAAACTATTCTGATGACTATTTTTCCTTTAGCTGACTATTGAAATGGTTGACCTACTCGTATTTATAGAGGACACTTTAAGCAATACTTATGAAGCAAACATCATTGAGTTATCTATTGTGTGCCAGAAACCTCGTGGAGTCCTGACAAAACAAAGGTAAATGCATTCATTGTATTTGTGTGTGTGTGTGTGTGTGTGTGTGTGTGTGTGTGTGTGTGTGTTTAAGTTATTTGCATCACTTAATTGCTGGGATTTTTGTTATCAAGTAGTTTGTCTTTACCCATGTGGCACCTTTTTAGTAGAAAGAATAGAAAGAAGATGATAACATTTGTTGGCCACCTATTAAGTGCGAATATTCGTATATGGCAACAAATCCAATTGTATATCTCAACATGACCCTCTGGGATAAGAATTATTTTAGCTCCATTTTGCAGATGGAAAATCTGAGGCTTTTAACTGTTGAATCACTTGTCCATGAATGAGTAGCAGAACATCACCATGCTATTTGGGAAAAAGTCTCTGGAAACTGAGAACTCAGAAGAAATGGCAGAAGATAGGTCCATATCTCTCTTGCTAAAGTATTGCTCACTAGAGAATCAAAGCAAAACATCACTGAGAATATTAGAGGGAGGGAGGCTATAAGAGCATTAGACGTGAAAGAAGACATAGATGCTTTTGCAAATGTCAGAGAGGTAAGCCTGAAAATGAAATCACCCTTCCTGAGTGTGCAATTGTAGTAAATTGCTCTCCACACTTCTCTGTGAGCCTGTGAGTTTTAACACAAGTGTGACATTATTTGTATTATAAGTGTGACACTCTTTTTTTCCCCCTGCTATTATAAGTGTGACACCCTTTTTTTTTCCCTGCTACTCGCACAGTCACTTGACAATGAAACGATGCAAATATTTGTCTCTGGGTGCTAGGCACGCTGTATTTCAATCTAAGACCTGAAAGTAGTAGCTTATGAGCCACCTCTAATAGTACTGAGCATCTTTCCTCAATCTATATTCACATCAGTTCCATTTTCAAATGAGTCAAATGGGAAGCTGAAGTTAACCAGTCAGAGCTTAACACCTCTGATTTATGGTCAGAAGTATCTTAATAGGATCATTCATTTTCCTTTGCTCGTTCAGAACATCTGATGTTACAAGTTTCTAGAAATGTTCGTGTATCCTCTGGTTCTGCAAAAATATAATCTTTATCTCCAAAAGTGACCTTCAAATGAGCAGGAAATGAAAGCCGGCCGTTCTTTCTCAGTCACCTTGCCTTGCTTTATTGATGTGTCATAATGGAAATCTTGAGAGCCAGAAATCTCAGAATTATTATGATATTTTAATCTTTTTAGGTTAAGTGTAAATGTGAAGGTGTAGGGCAAAAAGCATTAGTTTAGACCTGGCTTTATGAAGTATCTCTTTCTTGCCCTTTATCTCCTTGTTCAATTGCTTTAGAGAGGATGTCTCTTCTGCAAATCCACAATTTCTGGGATTTTGTGAACTTGGTCTTCAACTTCTTATACCTTTATAAGTGACTTGATTTATTAAATTGATTGGAACAATTCTAAGCTCCCAACCCTCACCCCCTTCTAATTACTTCCCCAATCCCTCCTTCCCTCACCTGAGTACCTCAGCACTAGGTCCTTTGTTTCTACTACATATTTTTAAAATACTAGCAGGCAAACAAACCTAACCGCAGTCTGGTTACTAGCCTCTGTTCTCACAGGAAACATGTCTATATAAACACATGCTTTGTTCAGTTTGAGACTGCGCATGTCAGGACACAGAATTCTATGCCCAGAGCATTCCAACTTTCTAAGTAGTATAGGCTTGTCAAAAGCTAAAATCTGGCTGCTATTCTACTCTAGAGCATGAGCTCTCAATTCCAAACCATTAGAGTATGTCTTTTTATAACACTTACCCCTAGTGTTATAAAATGTTCTTTTGTATGGATAAACTCTTAGTAATGGATCAGTTGCTTACCTGGGGTAATCATTCATTCTCCTGAAGCAGAAGTAATTGCTAACTACTTGCTTCTAAATGCATCTCAAAGGCAATACAAATTAGGATGAATTAGTGAATTTGCAGAGCCATTCTAGTATATATAAACATAACCCTTTCAACATTATAATTTCTGTTTTAGCCTTCAAATCACCCCCCAAATATTTGGTTTTACCGAACTCGTCTAAGACTACCAGATATTTTTTAAATGTCTCCTATTACTTTATACACACTTTAGAAAAAAAAGTATTGGCTTTATTTTTAATTGCTAAGTTAATAAATTCTCATTATAAAAAAATCAAATACAGTAATGTACAAAATGAAAAGTAAAAGTTGCTTTTAACCAATCTGTCTCCATTTAAGAGTTTAATCTGTGTGCTTCCATGTCTTATATAGAAAAGTAGATTTATAAACATTTTATTCAAATATATTTAATAAATATATTGTGACAGTGTATTTCAACCTTAAAATTTGTAATATATCCTCAGCTTTATAGTTTCCATCTTTTTTTCTGAAAGCTGTAGACTATGGCAGTAACACCAAAAGGACTGTCTTAAAATTGGGGGCTGACATCTTAGCTATACAATTGGCCCACACCGAATAGATTGAATATGGACACATTACATTTTAAGGTCTCAAGGAGATATTTTATGATCAGATTTAACAGACCACATACTCTTTCCTTTAGGGAGGCTGTAAAATTCCCAGATTATGGGAGCAGATCTTGTGCTCAAGTATTCGATTCTCTTTTTTAAGCTTGATTTTTCTTTTATTAAGATCTGTCATTGGTACTTTGTTTAAATTCCCTCCTGTGGCCAAAGACCCCTTTCCTACAAATTTGTTTTTATAATCATGTGGTTTTTTAAGAATATAAAATTCCCATCTATGAGAATTTAATAAGGAACATTCTTTTGTTGCTGAAAAGATCTAGCTGATAAAGCCAAATGGTTGTGATACCTCAAAAATAATCATAAAGCCAACAGGAAGTTTCCACAGTGTAGAAAAATACCTCTTCTAACTGATAATAAACTGAAAAGAGAAGAGTGTGTTTCAGTCTTTTATTGACAAAAAAGGAGAGAGGTTTGGAAGGTGAGAATCCCTTATACATATGGTATAAAAGTTTAGTCCAGGCAAAGAGTCAAATCCTGTTTTGTTTTGTTTTGTTTTGTTTCTGCTTCAGATAAATTTTATCAGCTGAAAGACAAGTCATAAATAAAAGAGTCTTTGAGTTTTATTTTCCACTGGTAGCCACTTTAGGTTAGATATTTTGTTCCACAAAGTAGGATTTCAAAATTCTTATTCTTCTGTGTGTACAATTGTCCCATCTTGCTAACTCTGTCAGTCCCTTTTGGTGGTTAGAAATCCTCACTGCAAAATAGCCACCCTACAGCTTTTTAAAACTTGCCTCTATTCCATTTTATTTCTATTGACTATAATCTTAAAGATTCAGAATCAGTTGCTTTCCTTCCACTGTTAATATCCACTAGAATTGGTCAAGTTGCTTACTTTCCCTTAAACAGGGACATAACAGGAATCCAGTCTAGTTTTGCTTTCTCTTTTCTCCTCTCTTCAAAATCAGAGTCAATAGTCAGCAGTTTGTGGTAACATAAATCTTGTTATTGTTTATACCAACTCACCCTTTCTGATGCTATTAGAACCACAGTGGAACTTAAACCCAGAAATTTGCTCATCTTAAAGCTCTAAAACGGCATCACTTTTATGGCAACAGTAAAGCCTTGAGCTGTCACTTTACCCCTAAGACTGTTACTCTCCATGATTACTGGCATTTCTTTCTTGCTCATTCTCTCCTACGCTCATCCCCCATTTGACTGTTTAAAAAAATATATCTGGAACAAATAAGGTAAAGGACTGACGATTAGCAATTTTTAGTTGAGCTATTAAAAACTCTGCCTAGAAAGATTCTGTATTCTCTGTACTGTATATACATATCCCTTCCTGAGATCTCATCCCATTATTCTGATGGGTTTAAAGGGAACTCTGAGAACAAGAGGGATAAAGGAGAGCATGGCTTTCTTCTTCCTGATGAAGAACTGACTGTATACTGCATGATCCTGCATAGGCTACATGACAATTTGACCCAGCAGACCTAAGTTCAAGGCTGAACTCTACTGCTTCCAGGTCATGAGGTTCAGGCAAGATACTAGCTTCTTTGTCCTTCAGTTTCCTCACTGAAAACAATCACATCTGCCTCACAAAGCTGCTGTGAGGATCAAATAAAATGATATATGTAGAAGGGTATTATAAACTTGTATCACACTATAAATATTTGAACTTAAAAAGCTTGTTGATTAAAAGAAAGGGAAAAAGGTTTAGTTATGGAAAAGAACTAGAATGCACCTGCTCAGGCATTTAAAAGTCACAGTTAAATGGTCCAGTGGTTTTTGAATATAAGAACAGATACTTTAGAGTGTACCTCTGCAAAATTGAAACTTTTAAGAATATTTTTTAGTTTTAAAGATGTTGTAGAATAAGAAGGTATTGTCATTTTACAAATGAAGACAATGATATAAAACATTATGTCACTTGCCCCAGGCCCCTTATTACTTGGAGTCAAAAGCTTTTCGATTTTGACAGCCTAGATATTTGTCTCACAACCTCCACAGAAAGAAGAGGATTTATGTGGGAAGTTCATCCTGGGGAAGGTGACATGTTCATTAATGTATGCTCATTTTGCATTAACACTTTGCTTCATTCCAGATTGGTATTAACTGTATCTTAAATTTTATTCTGTATTTCTCTATTAAAATAAATTCATTTTTTTAAATCTTGTAAAAATGCATTGAGAAGCGAGGTTAATAAGTAGAGAGAATAGGGCAAGGAAACTTCCTAATTGCCTAAGTCAGTCATATATCTTTAGGTTGAGAGCTTCTTTTCCCATTTTCTTCTCTACACATATAAAACGTGCAAAACATAGGTTTTTAATTTTTTTTAGACAAGGCAACCCTTGGTTGACCTCACAGCTTGCAAGGACCTTGTCAGCTTACAATCCCTTATTTATAATTATTTTTAAATTTTTTACGCTTACAGCACCTGATATTCCTAGGTGGTCTCCCATCCAAGTACTAACCAGGCTTGACCTTGCTTAGCTTCTGAGATCAGACAGGATCGGACATGTTCAGGGTGGCATGGCCATAGACAAAACATTGGTTTTTAAATGAGGTTTATATTAACAGTGTGGGATGGCGAAGGCGGTATTAAAACTGATCATTTCTGTTGAGTCATTGAAGAATTGAGAATTAAAATCTATATTGCCCACCCAAAAAAGATTTTTTAAAAATAAATATTCATATTTAAAAATTCAGTTGGAACAATGCTTTGGCTCATTTTTTTGACAAGTGAGTTTGTGTATGAACAAAATAACCATGTACAGGGTGAATGGGATGAAAAACCTATACAGTGAATGTGTCTTGGAATTTCTAGTCATTTTGGTCTGTGAACGTTTTGAGAAAATTATTTAGCCTAACTTCAGTTTCTCAACCAATATGGCAAGTAATTGACCTTGGAAGAATAATCCAGAAGCTCTCAGTTTATGAGTGGATTAGTTCTAAGAGTTAATATATAAATCAATTGTCTAAAATTTGAAATTTACTTTTTCCTTGGCAATATTTCTAGACATGCGATTTGGTTCCCCAACTAGTCTGCACAAACTTCACCAATAGAGAATTCGGAACATTAATGTTATTTGAGTAGTAACAAGCACTCTGACTTCTCACATATCTCTCTGCCCTGGTGGGCATTAGAGGGAACGGATTCAGAGGACAATAACTCCTTCAAAGAGCAGGTAGACAGATATTTCCAAGGTTCAGTGATTTCTCTCTTACAGTTTGTTAAACAAATTATTTCTCTAAGTTACTCCCCACGTGTGACTGGGAAACAAAGGGATAGTGCCCATAGGAACTACATGTTTAGAGTTTGCCTTCTCTAATAACTTTTTCTGCACATATTTTGTTCTTTAGCCACACATTTATCACTTGGGGGCTTACTGTTGTGATGCTTTATCCCCATGCACCCAGGACACGGGTATGCGAGTGAATATGTTGGAAGACTGATATGTGCAAAGCTAGAGCTTTAGGAGTGTGTCCCTTATAAGCAACTGTTACTTTCAAAATGAAAGTAATGTCTTAGGACTTGAAAATGGCCATTAAAAAGTCTGTAAGCCACATGACCTAAAAAGCATCAAATTTGAGTTGGGAAATAAACTTTTAATCTTTCATTTTGGATAGAAAAATATATCATTTAGTATCTTCCCTTCTTTGTGTTTAAAGAAGGGAAAACATATTCACAATATAACGTAGATGCTGTGAAGCTTTATTTTCAGCAGATGGTTCCTAAAAGAGGACAAATTAAAATTTACTGGTCTCCAAATGGGTGTGTAAAGTTAAACATTGGTTTTATGTAAACTTTTCGTAAAAAACTAAATCTTTAAGAATTAACTCAAATATCTGGGTGAAAGAGAGCCTTACATTCAACCCCAATACCCTCTCTTTCTCAAAGACCATACATATGATATAATTAACTAAAAAGGAAATTGATTACTATGACGATAATAGCAGAATAAGGGGATCCTATTATTAGATGATCACTCTATGCCAGATTTGGAATATATGCCATTATATCTATGTTATCTTCCCTCTTAGCCTGCCAGCATGTGCAAGCTGGGTTCTTCTCAGTCTCTGAGATGACTTCCCAGGGGGCGGGGGAGGTAGGGCACATGGCCACATATGAAGTCGTCTTATCCCAACATTCGGATCTTTGTGTTTCAGAGTATTAACCAGATTACAGGTCATAATCTGTAAAAGCTCCCCTGCTAGTGCCCTGCTTGACTTCTTTCCAGATGAAATCTCTTCAAACAAATCCTGGATCACAAAGATACTCTGTTTTGTGTCTGGAGCCAAAGAGAAAAAAATATGCATGTAGAAAGACAAGTATCCGCCAAGGGTAAAGAGCTAGATTGATGAGGTTCTGCGTTTATCACCTCTGGGAAAAAAAAATTGTTCCTGTAAAAGAAGCCAATTGCAACATTTAGGATGAAGTAATTCATCTAGTGATTCTTCTTCCATTTGAACTTTTCATTTCCTTGTGCTTTTTTATGGATGCTCAGTTTGAATGTGTCTAGATAAGGACATGACTTATTTATTGGCACTAAGAGCTTTTTATAAATTTAATATAATTTATGGATTTTTAATAATCCCTCTAATTGTTTCTTTACATGAGTTACCACTTTTTTTAAAAGCCAAATTTCATTTGCTTTATGATAGCAAATGAGCGAAAGAGAAAATTAAGGTTTAAATAAAAAGTTATCTTACTTGGCAGCCTAAACCCATCCATTGGCTCATAAAACACTCCTGATGGGGGCACCCTATTATTTTTAAGGGGTTCATGAAATGGACAGAATTCAATTGTTCTCTCAGCATGCAGACAGGATATTTATGAGAAAGCACTCTGAAAAAAAAAAACAAAAAACCTTCCATTCTCATTGAGAAGGTCTGGGATAAAGCTCTGGTAATCAGGCTTGCTTGCTAAATGCTCTCTATTTTTCAGTCGCCATTTTCTCTCTTTTACAAAGCCTCCCTCCCACCCCCGTGGCCCCCCGCCAGCCCCAAGAGGATAACTTTTTAACTCAATGGATATTTGCTAGTATCCTTTAGTTTTTAGTTTATCCTTGTAAGTGGTTTAGAATTTGTTTCTAGGGCAAATTACCTGGTGACATCTTTGCAATAATTTTAGGGGGACTAGTGTACAATGAAAGGTCATTGGTCTCTAGACAAATATCCTCTAGACACAGAGGTGTCCTCTTCCTTCCCAGTACCTCACTTAGCTGCACGCCACAGATACCCACACTGGATGCCTCTCTGTGTATTCCTCTTATCTATTAAATCACTTCCTGGTCCATATCTCCTATGCTGCTTTTTTTTTTCTATCAGTGAGCTCATTCAAAAAGCCTCATTTCTCCCATCATCATCCTTAGGTAGAGCTTTGAGCCTCCTCTATCTCTGATGATTTGTGGTACTGAAACCAACTAAGAACATAAACATGGGCGAGTAAGGAAGCTGTCACTGTAGAATAAGAGTTTCCCTTTCCTTCCCATTAGACCTGCAAAGTCCTTCCTCAGTTGGGACCTGCCCGCATCTCCAGGCTGTGGGTGGTTTCCCCAGACCTCAGCCCTAGAATTGTGCTTTGGGTCCTACTTCCCTTACTCTGATAAAATCTGTTCTTATCTCATGTTAAGTTCACTTTTTAATAATAGTTTTATTGAGGTATCATTTATATACAATTCACTCATTTGAGGCATACAGCTTGATAAATATTGGTAATTGTATACAGTCACATAACTTCCACCAAAAGCAATATGTAGAACAATTCCATCACTCTAAAAAGTTATGTTGTGCTTCTCTGTAGCAGATGCCTTCTCATTCCCAGCACTAGGCAACCACTGATCTACATCCTCTCACTGAGGCTTTGTCTTTTCTAGAATTTCGCATAGGAATCATACAGTTTGACCTTACTGTGATTGAATTATTTCACTTAGCCTAATGTTTTTAAGATCTATCAGTATAGTTAAGTATTAAAACTTCTTTCCATTCTATTTTTTTTTTTTTACTGAGTATTTACCACAGTATATTTATCTATTGACCAATTGATAGGTTCATATTGATTTCGCTCTATATCTTCCATCCCCTCTGATACTGATTTGGAAGTAAATTCCTTGAATTTCAAGATGTCTGCTCCAAAAACAACTAATTAAACACACATGCACTTAAATGCAATAAAAAATGTCCAAAGATGCAGAGGGACCCAGCGGGTCCTTACAAATAAAGAATATTTCATTGCACCAATGTTCTCTGGGAAATGAGGAATTATTCACATATGGGAAATCAATGCCATAGTGGAGAGGTATAGAGTTAACTCAACATCTAAAAGAACAAAGACACTGAATAGTCATGTGTCTCTGCTGTGGTCTGCCTTGATTCCTGTACCTCTTTAAGGTAAAGTTACTTAATTTTCCCCTCCTACCTTTCTGCAGTTATTTAAAAATGTAAGTTCCGTGACAGTTGCTTCACATGTACCCTAAGTAGTTTCTCTCTTTATCAATACTGGCATTTTAAAATTTGATTTATTATTTGCCATTTAAATAATCAATTATTTAGAAAATATTGCTATTTGACTAAACTCAGTCAATTTGATAAAAAAAAAAAAACTGGTTGATCTGAGTTGATACAATACAAAGTTATGACTTTAGTAATGTTTTTCAAAATTTAATGTGCATAAAATCACCAGGTAGCTTGACAAACATGATATTCCTAAGCCTCACCTTTATAGTTCTGATTAAGATGTTTGGGGTACAGTATAAGAATCTGAATTTTGTAAGCATTCCAGGTGATTGTAATGCAAGTGGTATATAGATCTCACTTTGACAAGTGGTGGAATACAAAAGATCTGACATAAAAAAGCAGGTCAAACTGGTTCTTTGGCAAACTACGTACATTAGCAAGGACTCTCTCAGTTGTAGATGACAGGAACACACATCAAGCTGGCTTACACGTAAGTTATATATTGACTCATATAATTGGAAACAATAGAGGTAGAGCTGGCTTCAATAAAGATCTGACCATCATTTGGCTTTCAAAGGATATCATCAGGCCTTGATTTTTCTCTCTCTCTTTTGATTTCTTTTTCTCTATGTTGCTTCCTTCAGGAAAACTCTCTGTAAGAGTTGGCAAGAAGGCCACCAATAGTTCTGTGCTTTCATGTCATCTCTTCAAAAACTTCATTGAATTGACAAAAGTCCCGTGATTAAGTCTCATTGTACGGAGTTTTATCACATTCCCATTTTAAAAACTTTTGGAATGCTTTGAATGACCAGGCCAGATTCAGGTGATCCCTTTCCCCTCCAAAGTGAGTGAGTGGGTATATGTGTTGGGAGATGGAGAGCATAGATCAGCTCCAATTAAACCCTAAGAACTGACCGCAGGGAAGCAGTGATTCCCTGCTCCCCCAATAACAGCAACAGAAATAACATGTTAGTGATGGAAAGCAGCCCTAGTGTATGACATCACATATTTCACATAGATGCTAGTAAAATACTATGTTTTCCTCTGACTAGCTGTATAAATGGATAATCTTATATTTCAAACTCCTAATGACAGAACACTAAAACTAGCTTGTTTTATATGAGGCTTAATAATCACCTGCCAATGCATGCTTAACAAATATATTTTTATCTTGATCATTAGCATGGCTATGACCAAGTAGCTTTTACAGAGTTTAGCTGTTCAAGAAAGGAAGGAGGTACTTAATAAGGCTGTTTCTGTGAATTAGAGTCTGCTGAATGGTTAGGATTATGGTTTGTTTTTTTTTTTGGATTATACTTTGAAATCTAGAACTTAAACTGCCATCACTAACTATGATGATGGGTGATAAATTATATTTAATAAAATGAAATGTCTACTAAAACTAACTCATCATTGAGAGGTGAGAGATAAAGTAGGAGGAATTAAAAAACAAATAGAAATAATTGAAAGAGCCTAGATAAAGAAGATGAATTCTAAAACCTGTGTATAAGAACTAAGTCATGACCGTGAGAGTGACATGATTCTGATGTGCACAATGTGGGCAGGTAAGAGGAGTGGGTAGTGGATCTGGGTTATGGAAACCACTCTGCATTAAGAAAGACCAGACTTAGAGCTGATATGGGCAAGAGACCTACAAATGGAAAGCAATTTTATCAGTAATATTAAACTGTGAAATAATTTCATAAAGAGTTGTCCATGAACAATCTAAGGCTAGGTTTAGCAGTACACGATAGAGAAAACAAAACTAAACAGTGGCATAAAGATAGGCAGGAAATGGGAGCCCATGACCCGAAAGGTCTCTTTGATCTCAGTTTTCTATGATTCCAAAACAAATGTGTCTCCTTTGTGAATTCTTTCTAAGTAATAACAATTCTAGGTTCAGTTGAATGTCAAACATGTATGCCCCTTTCCCAGGCTGTCTGATATGGGTCTGGTGAGTCTTAACGGCTTATGACTCAGCAGGCTCAGGAAGTAACAACAGACTTCTCTGTTAAAACTCATGACTGGTGCCTCTTGTAACCTAAAATTTTAAACCAAATGTCTAAAAACAACAAAGTTCAGCTCAGAATAGACTAAAATTATTTAATGATTTATTTGTTCAAATTTCAAAAGTTTGAGGAATATGGCAATGTGTGGTGTTGATACTGCAACAATTTCTCCAAGAATCTAGTGATCCCTCAGAATTGTGTACTTAAAAAAAAATACACGTGTATTTTTAATTATATAATTACATATACCTGTGTATTTAAAAAACGTTCCCCAATGGACACTATGTGGTATTATTATGTGTACATATAGCTTGTTTATTGACGTTTTCTTTTAAATGAATTGACTATGTATCCTACTTAGGGAAAAGTAAGTTCAATGAAATTATAGTAAATTAGACACAAAATAAAAGACAAAAGACTAAATGTAAATTGAAGTGACTTTGAGGGCTGTATATAGGATGACATCAGCATGTTGGCAAGAAATAGAGATACACAGCAAGGCTAGACTGTCTGGTGTTCTGTTCAGGGTGGAACAAATGAAGATGAAGGTAAATGCAAAGCTACAGCAATAAATACAACTGTCTAAACGTGCCCTTCATGGTTATTTGTAAATTTATTTTTTAGTGTAGAGGATATATTTAACATATGTAATTCATTTTTCACCTCCCTTTCTTTCCTCCCATGTTTTCATCTCTATCAACCCTGCCTGCTCCAGCTCTG
Organism: Eidolon dupreanum; assembly: GCA_028627145.1. Taxonomy (NCBI): domain Eukaryota; kingdom Metazoa; phylum Chordata; class Mammalia; order Chiroptera; family Pteropodidae; genus Eidolon; species Eidolon dupreanum. Next base: position 70,364,904 of record CM053509.1, read on the forward strand.
ACTTGCCACCCACTCTAAGAAGATTCTTTTGAAACTTGTGTTTTGTAATAAACTTTTCCAATGTCTTTCAGGGCTCCTTCCTCTTTAAGCTAACTGAAACTTGACATTTTACTTGATCGTGAAACCTCCCTTATTTCTCACTTAATGGCTTCTACTTGCCAATAAGGTTCTTGATTTCTCCCAGAAAGCAGGCCTGCAACAAGGGCTTGCATTTAGTTAGTACATGTTAACAAGCAATACCAGGGACCAGTGTGGGGGAAATGGAAAGCATGAACCCAGGAAGCAGGGAAAGCCAACATAAAGGTATGTTATCAAACTGATCACTGCTGTGGATGATTGGAGATCAATCTACCTGAGATGCTCTGAGGAGCCTTGCAGAAAGCACCTCAGAATTGTTTGCCCAAGGAATGGAAGAGAGGATGGAAGACATCCACCAGGTAAGCGCTGATCAAGTTTTGTCTCAATCAGTGTCTACTCCCTCCATTTTTAGATTGCACGTGACTGCCACATTTTGTTGTCAGAAAGGCCCTTAGGTGGAAGGCAAGAGCTAAGAGATATAGTTCAGCTGAGGTGCTATCGGACTACACCTGTGTGAAACTGGTTACTGCCCCAATTCCTGCAGTAAGCAGTGGCCCGAGGGGATGCAAAGAGGGACGTGAAGTGTTCCATATGGGAGACAGCCAGCTCCTTAATCACTGCTTCATCAAATCCATGATTTCCCCCGTCAATAATCCTCTTCCAGAATCTATGACATCTTCCTTGACCACTCTCTTCCTTATCTCAGCTTTCAGATATCAGAACGCAGTTCCAACCTCCTCAATGATGGTGGCACTAAAACCTCCCTCTTCCTCTACAACCTATTTCTGTCACCATTTTCCATGACTTCAGTACACGTGGTGATGACCTTTTAACTTCCTGGCCTAAAATCTCATCTTCAGATGTCACTCAACCTTACCCCCAGCACAGCTACACCATCACCCACACTTACACATCTTGAACACAGGAATTTTTTTTTCCCAATACACAACCTATTCGCTTCCTTGTCCCTTCTGCTCTCCACTTTGTTCTCAGTATGCCCTCTAGTGCTTCCTTACTTCTCAATCCATGTCCAAGCAATTATGATTTTATTTGCTCCATACCTTCTTGAAATGAACAATCATGTCAATAGCATGTGAGATAATACTTTAAAATCCTATATCTGTTGTACCTACTGTCTACTTTCTTGGTTCTGTAGCCTTAGATCTTACGAAAGTTTGCTGGAAAAAGTTCTCAAAGCCATGATACCAGACTCAGCTACAAATTCATACTATCTCTGCATAAATAGCAATCTTATTTATTTTTGAATCCCTAGACTAGCTTGCTTTTTCCACATTCCCCATGCTTACATCCCTAACCTTATCTACTCATTCTCCATTGATGGCCTCGCTTCCTACTTCACTGTAAGAACAACAGAGACACTACTACATAAGCCCCTTCAGCTTCTCTTATTTCTACCATCAACTTTGTACCCTTACTCCACCTTTGCTTCTGTCTTTGAGAAAATTAGCCCACCTGATTCTACCCTTTGAGACCATAATACCAAAAGAAATGCAACAGTCTCTACTCCAAGTTTATTATTCAACTATTTCTGTCAGCACATCAGTGTGCTTGAAATCCTCCAAATTTTGAATGACATTTCTCTTTGCTTTGTCACCACGCTGCTACACCCATCCATGGCCAAGTGCGATGCATTCAAGTTTTGAAACAAATCAAAATTTCCTATCGGTTGCGTCCTGGAGGAGTCCACCTCACGCCCCACCTGGATCAGAGCACTCGTCTGCTGGCTGGTCTTCAGGATGCTGTCACACTCATTACTTCATCAATAAGAGGTTGCTTCAGGTTTCAACCTCAAGTAGTGTTCAGGACCTCGTTAATCACATACCCACACATGCCGTGAACTTCTCCCTAATTTAAAAGAAGTATATTTCTTAGCATATGCTGTGTCTGTTTCCTGTATCTTTCCCCCTCCTTCGAATTTCCACATTCTACTCATTCTCCACAAATTACATCAATGTGTGTTAATCTTTCTCTTCTCCAAATGTCTATTGTATATATAATCTGTAGCATATTTGGTTAAATAGTGTTTCATTTTTTTTTTTTAATTATTTCTTCTGTGTAGGACTTGTCTTTAATGAGAGAGTATACTCCCTAGGATTTTACCTTATGCATCTTTTGTCCAACAATGGTGGCCACTCATTAAGGACTTAGTAGAAATATCTGTTGACTTCTTTAAGAGTCAGAGCTTTTCATTTGAAAGAAGAACCTACACATGTGCACTTGAATCTCAAATAGTATATACAAGCTCCTCAAAATTCATAATTGGAATGAATTGGCACAATTAGGATCATCATCTTATTTTTCTCTGAATGTTGGTTGTGAATGACCTAACTTTATGAGAATCTTGGACTGTGGGAATCATCCCTAAATATATAGTTCCAACTAAGTATAGTGCCTAAGTATCAATCCAAAACTACATAGATGATGAAATGTAAATATAGCCTGTGTCTACACATCGTAAACACTCAAGTTAAAATATGAAAAAATAAAAATATAAAAACAAAAATTTGACTTTGTAAAAACTTTTTACAGAGATGTTGACAGCAATAATTTGGGGGTTTAATTTTATAATTTCTTTAGAATCTATGCAAATCAGAGCTAAAGCATAAGAATTTAACTCACAAGTGTTATGTTCGTGGATGTTTAAGAGTCATTAGAATGAAAATAATTTAAGCAAACAGGACTGCAAGCCTCTCTTTAAAAGAAAAAAGAAAAGAAAGAAATTTATAAACATCAATCTAGCCCAATTTCTGGTCCAATGCAAGAATCCCCTCTGTAACATCCATGCCGACCTATACTTCAACAATGCTGCCTTCCCTGATAGGAAACTTAATATTTCTTAAGGCATACCCACTATATCTATGTACAGATTCCAGTTTTTCAGAATTTCTTCATCATAAATTCAAACATCTAGAGGCGAGGCACATACATAAATGAATAGAGCAGTCCAGGTGTGATGCGATAAGGGCTGGCGGGGACAATGGTGACTGACGGTGCCAATCTGCTCCAGGTGAATGAGGGCAGAGGAGTGAGGGACCAATGTTGCCGGATTTTCCTATTGCTCAAGAGAAGCTGAAAAATCTAGATATTTACGTGAAATCTCGCGCCTCTTAAATGTGAGCAACTAAATGCTAAACAAAACAAGATGGAGGAAAGTGGTAAATAAAACAAACACATCTCTGAGCTAAACTTGGCTCGAGGCCCTTCAGTTTTCTAACTTCTGAGATAAATTCTGCCTTACAGTTTTACCCCTAGAAAAGAATGTGTTAAACTTACACTCACTGCTTTAAAAAAAAAAGAAGAAAAAATCAGATATTTAAGGATAACTATTGTTCTCCATACTTCACCAAGCCTTTTAAAAATTCCTTGAGTCTTTTTAACCCAAAATATATTTGGTTCAAAAATCAATTATGTGTATCAATATTGGGGGTCATGACTTAGAGGGTTCCTTAATGCAAAAGACTGATTTCTACTGTGATTGTTTTGCTTAGTTTTGGTCCACTGTTACAATTTTCATTTGGAAACCATGTCTGGAATCCTCTAGACATGTCATAAGCAAACTTGATAAGCATAGCTTCTTATGTTCTCATCTGGATCATGAATTAAAGCGAACGAGATTTTCTGGACCAAGGTAATTGTTTTATGGTAAGCCATAAGTCCTACTGTCCTGGCCCCCAACCAGCTGGCAACCATCAGTTTGATTTTTAAACTTTGGAAAAAATATTCAATCTTTTAAAATTGTTAGCATCTTAACTGTATTTCTCTTTCTTCACAAGAAGATGTCAAGGTAGAGTTTGTCAAATATTCCTTCAAAATCAAAGTACATTGTGTAAATGATTTACCAACTTAAATTTTCTTATTTACCAACTTAAATTCCACTTAAAAAGGAGCTTAGGTCAGTGCCATTGTGCTGCACAACTCAGGGGGATCCATTCCTTTTGTCTTTTGCTCAAAAGGCAACCCAGAAGCATAACTCATACTCAGAGAACACAATGTGGCTGGTGCCCCCCGGAGTTGTGCATCCACCCAGCTCTGAATGAGGTTAATTTGTCAGTAATGGCCTTGAGGCATCTACGCCTGTATGTTAGCTCCTGGTGATGGCGTTCTTAGGACTGGCTCAAAAACAAAAACGAAAAGCCCTGATTAACAATTTACTGGCATCAGACATCAGACATGCTTCAGAATACCTTCTGTTGATAAATATTTTGGTAACATTTGAACTTATACATGAAAGTATAATTTGGTTATATAATCAATTTTTAATCTTAGTAAATGCTATGTAACCCCATAGGAAAATCTAAATATCTTTGACATTCCACATTTATTATTCACTTATACTTAATAAACATATCTATTGTAGTCAGGATTATCTATTAGAGCACAGATTGATGAATACTTTTGAAAAAGGCCAGATAGTAAGCATTTTAGAATTTACAGGCCACATGTGGTCTTTCTCACATATTCTTTTAATGTTTTTCTAGCAGTTCAAATGTTTTAATAGCTGGCAATTTAATAAACAGCATATATTGCCTCAGTGCTATATTTATTTATTTTTTTCTCTCTTTTTTTTTTGGTACTACGTGCATGCACTATCCTAGGTAGTTTTACATATCAACTTATTAGATCTGCACAGTAACTCAGGGGAATACATTCTACTGTTGTCTTTGTATTTTAGACGGGAAACTAAAGCATAGCAAGAGTTAAGTAACTTGCCCAAGTTTTTATGACGATTTTACTCTTAAAAAGAATTTCTTAAAATTGTATCTTACATACATTAAAAGGTGAGAATAAGTGCAAAACAGATACAGAGAACTGTTATTTATTTCTATATAAGGTAAAATAGCCTCGGCCTTTTTCATTTTTTTCTTTTTACCACAGAGTATAACTGCAGATGTGTGTGTGTTTTCACTATATTTTGGAATGATAAACTGATAGGAAAATATTTTAAATTGCATGCCAAAAATGTCTTTACTGTGCATAAAATGGACAAAGTCCAAATGTTAGTTTAAATTTCACATCATCTACCAATCTTCCCAGAAGAATCTGGAAGATGTTTTTGTTTAAGTCACGTAGTTCTCCTGGATAATCTTTTCTTTGTAAACAGTTGGCAATCCAAAGTCTGGATTTTCCCATTTAATGTTCAAAGGAAGCTCATTTTTAAGACCGTTTTTAATCAGCATATCTGTCACCTCTTTTCTAACCTTTTTTTGCCATTACTTTCTGGTGCTGGTGGTTGTTTGACTTGCAACTTCAAACCGCTATTCACTTTCTTCAGCAACACTGCAATTTCCTATTCACCAAGACTTGCATTTTCCTCTAAAACTGAATATTAGTGGTCGTTTCTCCAAGAGCTGTAATTTTTACATTAACCTTGTTTCTTCTTTTAATTGGTGTTTTTCTGTCAGACAATGGTAGGGGGCTGGTAATGGATGTTATTTATTTTGAGAATCCTGCTTCAGTGAAGCTGTTGTAAAATAAAGGCTTGAAATGAAAATACTCCTCATGGCCTCTGACAGTGGTGTGAATAAAAAGCAAGGAGCAGAAGGGAGAAGTATGGCAGGGAGCAGGCACTGGAACATCCTCATCGGTTCAGAAATGAAAGGCCAGTGAGAAGCAAGCAACCAAAATGTTTCTTCAGATGTAAATACAAAGCCATGTCCAAGTCCCTATAAATCCAATTTGCTAAAAATACCGCCTGCCCCAGACCAGCCCACTGGCCACTGAACACAAGGAAGCTAAATAACAGAATGTCAGCATGTTTCCTTCAACACATGTATGGTACACATTTAAGAGGAAAACCAACAGCTAAGAGAAAGTGATCATATTAAAACTCTTTTGAGGCAAACAAGTAAATACTCACATTTTTTTATCTTCTGTTGGTTTCCCTCTCAGTGGCTACTATGTAGCTACCTTCATCACCATTAATTGTCCACTTTTTTGAATGTATTGTAGTTAAATGGTTTATCTCCAACAAGAAACAAACAAAATACTTCTGAGGAAGGTTCACCTCACCTAGAGATGCTTTGTAAATATAAAGCAGTGTAAGGAAATAAATTGCATGGAATTTCAAACCTAAATCCTTTTTTATTTTAATTAGGACAAAGAAAAAGGGCTGGAGAATTAGATTTAGGTATTATCATGTACAATCTATACATCTTAAATCATTTAACAAATTGTAAGCATTCCTTCTAGCTTGACAAATAATAGTTCCAATCTTAGTTCTCCAAATTTACACAATCAGCTGGAAGAAAACGTGTTAAAGATCTCTGAAATTTTTAATTAAAAATCTGGATTTTTAAATGCTACCACAAATATCCAGTATTTGAAACTGTCACAATCTTTTCATCCTTTTTTCCGCTAGTTTCCGTAGCTTTAAAACTTTAATGGTGTTACATTTAAGAATGATCTAATTCTAACTATTCGTTTTCCTGTCTCAATGTTTTAGTTTAATAAAACTGTGTTATTTTAGTATGGTAATCGAATCAATTGAACATACTTTTACCAGATCACAACAATTAACATGATTTGTAGTAGAATCAACATTAATTTTTTATAATGTAATACATTATGATAAAAATAGAATAAAATATACAAGGAGATCAGATTATGGAATGTTTTATATGGTGCTTTCAAATCAACACTTTAAAAAAACATTATTTACTTGCCAATTCATTCAAGAACCTAGTTGATTTGGTTTTCATGTTTTTGTGTTCTGGGACAAATGTTCGATGTCCCCACAAACTGTTTTTTATTAGGCAAATTTCACACACAAGACCCTGAGCAGAATGTCTTCAAGTAGTTCACTAGCAATGCTACATGAGGTTCAGCACTTGTCCCCCAGGAAATGCTGCCAGTCACAACTAGTGGGGATGCTTTTTTCCACATTACGACAAACTTTATTGTGCAGAAAAGACTGATCTAATTACAAAGATGAATTTCTATAGAGAGGTAGGTGGATATTTAGAAGGTAAATACATAAATATAACTAGAAACAAATATTTATATATATAGAATGTTGATAATTGTTAATTACTGGGAAGATTTTTTAAATTTTTATTGAAGTTTAATGTGCATGGTATAGTTCTAGGTACAGAACTCCATGAATGTTTACAAACTTTACTTGTATAATCAGCATGCAGATCAAGAAACAACAGAATATTACTAGGACTCTTGAAGCAACTTCTTCCACCTTAAGGATAACTCCTCTGTATTTTCTAACAGTATGGCGTAGCTCTGCCTGTTTCAGAATTTTAAATAAATTGAAACATTCTGTTCATACTGTTTTTGTCTGACTTCTTTCACTCAACATTCTGTTGGTGAGATTTAGACACATTGTATGTAGCTGTAGTTCTTTGGTTCTCATTGTATCTTACATATGCCTTGCTTTATTTATCCATTCTGTTGTTAATGGGTTTGGGGGAAATTTCTAGTTTGGGGTTCATATAATAGTGTTGCATGGATATTCTTGTGCATGGCTTTTGGTTCATAGATGCATGTGTTTCTGTTGACTACTTTTTAAATGAGTTATGCTTGTTGTTCAGTTTTATTGGAAGTGCCCATTTTCCAACATGGTTGTTATGATCTGCATTCCCACAGGCAGCAACCGAGAGTTGCTTCACATAGCTGTTGGCACTTGGTCCTTTTTGTCCTTTTCATTTAGCCATTCTAGAGAATATATAGTAGCACTGAGCTATTTCAATCTGCATTTCTCTGACGATCACTGTGATACATGTAAAAGCACAGTGCCACAATAATCAAATCTTCGTAACATTTCGTACTGATGGGGAAACTGGGCTTTAGCAGATTTGTGATTCACTCAAATTCCCTCATCTTGGATATAGTAAACCAGGATTAGAAATGGTAGATTTCGATCATTAATGAGACACATAATAATAGAGTTTTAGAGTTAGGAGGGAGTTTTGAGATCATGCCATCCAAAAAATTTCTCACAAATGAGAAAGTTGAGTGTTGACTATGTCAATCTCATCAAGCATTCAATTACATTTCTTTGGTTTTGTCTGGATTCAAGTCTGGGTTCCGCCACCTACCAGCTGGGTGGCTGAGTCCAGTCATCTACTTTCTCTGGACATATTTTCTTTAATGAGAGCTATATGAGCTCAAAAATGTTTTCTTGTGTGTTCATAGCCACCTGGAAGTCAATTATGATAAAAGTGCAATTTTCTGTGGTTTATAGCTGACATAGGCTTGAGTGGTCTTCAATTGTCTGTCCTCCCTCTGTGTTATGAAGCTGTTCTTCAGCTAGGCTCAGCAGCTGGGTTCTGTCCTTATTTTTTGACTCGTATGCCAATGTTCTACCAGATAGCTCTAACTGAACACCCACAGGTACCTCAACTTACCATGTCTCAAACCCAACATGTCCTTCCTCTCCGGTTTACCAACTCTTTTCTTACTTATCTATCCTTTGCTAAAGATGAAGACTTTATCTTTCTATATTCTGACATGATCATGCCATAATCTTGCCAAATTAAAATAAAAACATCTTTGATAACACTCTGTGGACAACGAGACTAAAATCTAAATTCTCTGGCTTGGCATTCAAGGCCTTTAAAATCTGGCACCTGCCTTGCACACCTGAGTTTAATTTCCTGTTGCTCATCTTGCTTTGCTGCTTCACCTCCATGGCCCACCACAGACCCTGTCTGCTCTCAAACCGTGCTCCATTCCCTGCATGAGACGTACATGCTCCCATTCACTTAAAAAACGACCGATCTAGAATACGCTTTTTGTCTATCTATATCTGTTAAATTCCTACTGATTTCCTCGCCCATGAAGACACTTTTTACTCTCCCTTCCATTTGCCTGGTCATCTTCACTGTGTCGCCTCTGCTTTCATGTCAGTCATCACAGAGTTCCACTGCAACATTTACCACACAGTACCCTAGTCGTTTGTTTATGTGTCTATCTTTTCTGCTTCTTTAAGATCCTCATGCATCAGTATTGAATCTATCCATCTCCATATCTCCTGTGCTGAATGAACATAGATGCTCAGTGACTATTTCTTGAATGTATAAATGAATTTATTAAATTTGAAGAGGCAAAACCCCAAGCTTTCCTACCTAATGAACCAAGGATACCAAGATACTACTTTCCTCCTTTGTTATTAATATGCTCATCTTGCTTCTTTGCTTTTCTTGTCATCAATTATTTTTTTAACTAGGTATTTACAATAACGACAATTTTGTATACACCTTGCGTCATCTATCTGTAATTATGACATTGTAAATCTGAAGGTTTGTGTGGGACTCCTTGAGGCTTTAAATGGAATATTATAGATGAGTAGTCTTTAAATTGACTGTTATAGATGAATATCCTGAAATCAAATTTATCTTAAAAAAATAGACTCCCAGATTGTTGCCAAGTGTAATGTGTATAATGGCGTGCACTCTCTTCTTCACCCTCTTCAATTTTGGTCTACACCTCTCTGTTTCCATTTAACAGTGTGTGAAACTGATCCACTAAGCTAACTATGTGATAGTGAGAATGTGATTGATCATAATGCTACCTTTAGAAAAATACCCCCCAAAATCTGGCATGTGAAAAATCCAAATATATTTTAAAATTAGAAATAATACTATGCCTAGATAAAACAAACAAAATCCCACAAATAAATCTTCTCTGAAACATAAAGCTTCAGATGGTTTATAAGCTTTTTTCTGGAAAATAAAAAAAATTATAAAAGAATCAATTACTCATAAATGTATAAATGCTTCACATTTTCCTTAAAGTATTTTATGTGGACACAGTCATTGCTCAAAAATTTAGCTTTTCATTTAAATTTTAATACCTATGAATGCTGATTTTTTTTTTTGAATGCTGCTATAAGAATACATTATAAAAACAAGGTAGTGGCTCTCTCAAGACAGAAAAGTCTTGAAAGTCTTTAACCATAATTAGGTAAATAACAATGTACTGGAAAAAGTTCATTTAAATTTTCCAAAATGCTTTTCATCTTATAACATTCCAGGTTTTACAAATAAGTTTTAAAGAATAGAAATGTGCAGAACAAAGAAAAAGAACATTTTCAGGCAAATCAAAAAAAAAAAGAAAAATTAATAAGGATTAAACATTTTCCACACTTTGCTCAAAAGTGCATATTTTGATTTTGTTCTCACTTAAGTAATGGGAAATTATAGTATGAAACCCACATTAGTAACTACTCTCAATATTCACATTATCCAGGATTACTGGCATTAAATACTAAATTAACATTAGCTGACTCCTATTGTTTATAAATTAATTTTTTTCTGTTTCTATGAGTTCTATGAATTACATTGTATAATCTCCCTTCTCTCAAGGGACATAGGATATAATAGTGACAATAACTGTGGCCTAGAAACTGTAGACTTAGTAACAAAATGTGATTTGCCACTAAGTGGCTCTGTGACCTTGGATGAGTCCCTGAACTTTTGCTGACTTTCTATTGAAGGCATTGGACAGAACTAAACGATGTGTGAGGTCTTTTTTAATTCTAATAGTAAATGACTCTTCTTGGGCTTGTACTAAAGAGGATTATGTCTTATGACATACCTCTATTCCATACCCAGTCCTTTCTATACCATTTGTTTGTATTAAGACTCTTCTAGTCTATGGCCATGCTACCCTGAACAAGCCCAATCCGGTCTGATCTTGGAAGCTAAGCAGAGTCAGGCCTGGTTAGTACTTGGATGGGAGACTACCTAGGAAGACCAGGGGCTATAGGTGTAAAAAATAAAAAATAAGGGATTGTAAACTGACAAGGTCCTTGCAATCTGTGAGGTCAACTAAGGGTTGCCTCGCCTAAAAAATAAAAAAATAAATAAGACTCTTCTACTTGAAAGTGACTAAACCTTTCTCAAACAGCCTGAAGCAAGATCCGCCTCCACCACTTCTGGTTGCCATGTTGATAACTAGGATGGAGTCTCCACACATCCCAGCTAGAGATGTGCTGAGCTTGATAATAGAGAAAACAAAACAATCTTAACTTTGCCTCAAAAATTAGCAAGTTCAGCAGAGGCTGGGCAAGTACCCTTGGGATTAGATTTTGAAGGTGCTTAACAAAGGTTGCCAGAAAAATAAATCTCCTGGGTAAAGGGGATTCTTTGATTTAGGGGTACACTCTTGGAATACAGGATTTCGCGTTGGCAAGGGCCTCAGGACATAATATGCAGCCTTTGATTTGGCAAATATGTTTATTCCTTTCTATCCTAAATGAGAAAGGTGAACAGAAACAGTTTACAACCATGTGGTGTGGACAACAATATACATTTACAGTTTTGCCCAGCTCTATGTAAGTTCTATCATAATATAGTCCTGAGAGATCTCGACGATTGACTATCCTTTGGAATACCACATTTTTCTATTGCATCAATGATACTGTGCAGATCAGGCAGGTTGAGTAAGAAGTGGCTAGCATACTGAAAGCCTTGTTAAGACACATCAGAGGACAGGAAACAACTATATGAAGATTCAGGTGCCTGTCACATCAGTAAAATTTCTATGGGTTCTGGAGGCAATACATTCCATACTTAGAAATACTACTTCTGCCCAAATACCAGGGGGCAGGGGACTGCAGTAGATCCAGACTGTGTAGACCATGTGATCAGGCAGGCTCTATGATTTTGAAGGTGTCCATGGTAGAAAAGATGCAAGGGAGTTTATGGCAAACCCCAGTTGGAGAATCTCAGTGCAGGCCCCTGGCATTCTGAAAGAAGTCCAATCTGTCTGCGGCAGAAAAATATACACTAGTAGAGGTGATGACTGAGGAAAGAGAGAGTTTATAGAGGAGAGCAGAGAAGGGCAATGATGAATACCAGTTGCAAGAAGGGCTGTCATTGTCTTAAGAAGAAAGGCCCATTAGAATCCTGGAGGGCTACTTGGATCTCCCTTCTGGAAAGAACTTGCCATTCAGCTGTGTTGAATGCAGACATCTGACAGCTGACAGTGGCGGTGCCTTCGGAGTATGTCATAACTTTAAACCAAGGGCATATTCCTTCCTGGTGGTCCTCAAAAAAAAAAAAAAAAAAAAAAAAAAAAAAAAAAAAAAAAAGACTGAGAAGGGTGGGAGTACCAAGGCCTGAACACTTCTTCCCAATGTGGAATTCCTCTGACATGCAATCCAATCCCTGATGTTTCACAGTCTGAGACTCTCCCTACCCAATTCGGCTTCCTCTACTTTCCTACCACAGATCTCAGATTTATATCTTTGTTTAAAGGCTTTCCTTGCCCAGTCCTGCTTCCTCTCTCTATCTTTCACAGGCGTTACTCCACTTCCCATCTGCCACACAGCCTAAAGCCTCTTGCAGTCCTGTCTTTACCTTAGCATTTATGTCCCAGTCATAATAACTAACTTGGTAGAAATTCTGGTTTTGGCTAAAGTCTACATTGTCCACCTGCTTCAAGAGCACTTGAACTTTCCTCCAGCGTCGTTTATGGAGATTGTTTTCCAGTGCCCCATTCGAGCCAACACCAGAAATTTTGCTTCAGTGACTTTCACTTTAGCTTCATTTCTGAAAAGTGCGGGGCAAGCCATAGTTCTGTGGTAAACAGACTGGGGTGATAATTTAAGCTTCAGGAGTCCCTTCTTTACTACTTTTTACATGTATATGAAAATAAAATTTAATATTCCTTGCTCCTTTCTGGTTTTATCTTGCGACAGGTCTCTGTCAAAAAAGTTTCTGATTAGATGGTGAGAAGAGCCTTCGATTACCACGGAAAGATGTACATGTGAGAAATATGGTGACTTTGAATGTTAAGCATAGTTTTGCATCCTTATGTCTTGTGTTTCCCATATTATTCTGAAGTTAAATTCTCCAAATATTATTTTGAATTATTTGTTAGTCTCTTCCTTTGTCCCAACCGTACCTCTGTCAGAACTTTGAAGATATTTTCTTTCACTGTTATTTTGAAGATATTTTCTTTGACTGATTTTAAGAGAGGGGTCTTGTTTCCTTTTACTTACTCTCCCATTTTTTTTCCTACTGGTCTCAGTCTTTTCCTTAACTTTTATTAAGCTATCTTTGAGTTCAGAAGGCTGAGAGAATTTTGCTTTTAAGAAAGAAAGCTTGCCTACCAGCCAGTTTTATATTTTTCCCCAAGCACTCAACAGTCTAATCTTTTTCCTATTTAAAATGAGAAAGAGTTTAGCAAGAAATTGACTTGATGTTAGGACAGGAGCTTCGGGAAGCTCTAATCTCAGTGACAGCTTTAACAAACCAATCCTGCTCTCTGGCCTGCTACATATTGAACAGGACCTGCCTTCTGGCCCTCCAGGTAGGAAAGTTAGACTCTAAAGCACATTTGTGAGGGCTCTGTGTTCACTTTTCCTTACAATTTTCTCTTCTGTGCTTTTCAGATCTTGAGTCTTTGCAATATATTCCCTACTCTTTTAGATGTAGAAGAATTTAGAAAGGGAATCGAACTTTGGTTGCCTTTCAAATACTTGCTCCAATTTTACTACCTGTACAGCATCCAAATTAGTAACATTTAAAAATGTTTTGAAATTTTGAGTTTTTAAAGGATTGTCTTGTTTTCTGTTTTCTCTTTTCATAGGAAGAAACCAGTGGCAATTATTTTAGGCTAAGAAGGAGTGACTCTTGCCTCAGAGGAAAAAATAGTATTATAATTATCTGTAACATCGTTTGTTGTTTACCAATAATCATCCATGCTGGTGGTCCTCAAACTTTAGGCTCATGCTGTCACCTGGAGGGCACAGTGGAACTCAGGTTTCTGGGCCTCATACTCAGAGTTGTTTATTCAATAGCTGGGGGTGGAGAACTGCATCTCTAACAAGTTCCTATGTTGATGATGATGATGATGATGATGGTCTGGAGACCACACTTTGAGAACCATTAATTTATAACATTGCTATCATTACTCAATGGAATATTTTTTCAAATGTAAAATTTCTAGGAGCATTCTAATTGAACTCAAGTGTCATGACATTTATATCATAACTAAATGAATTTAATAGAGAAAGTAAAAACTTCCTGGTTTGTTTTAGGACAAATAATTATTAAGATATAAAAACTGTCATTTATCCTCTCAATCTGATTGTTAGTATTACATTTTTTGTTTCTTACAGGAAAATACATATGGAAAATACATATTGTGAAAGAATAACTGGCACCTAAAAATATAATCTATTTTGGTAGTCATTATTTTTCTTTTTTTCCCAAAAATTTACTAGAGTCTGTTGCAATTAATAAAATTTTTCTATTTCTAAACATGAGGCTAATAATAAACACTTCATAGGGTTGTTATAAGGGTTAAAAGAGAGAGTATGCATAGAATGCCTAACATAATGCTTAACTAGCAGCAGATTATCAAGAAATATTTCTTTTGCTCTGAAAAATCAGAGAAATAAGAGAGGGGAAGTAGAATTATTTTCCATTAGATATTGAAGGAAGTGGGGATTTTTTTTTTAAATAAGAATTAGAAAATAGGAATAACACCTTCAATGCAGAGTAGGCATGTTATTTTAGACTGTTATTATAAACAAAAATTTTTGATTAATACTATTCCCAAATTCACGTAATAGCATCAATAGTGGCTTCTGCATAGAAGTGTATTTATTTGCATGTCAGGCACTGGGCTAAACACTTCATATTGTTTACCTTATTTCACTTCTGTAACAACCCTATGAAGTTGTCTTTTCCAAATTTTACAGATATTTGTTTAATATTATTTCCTCCTCTTACCTGTAGCAAGAGCTCCATGTGAGTACTGACTATGCTTTATATCCAGCTATAAGGCTTAAAAGAATACTTGGCCTATAGTAGGTGCTCAAGGAATATTTTTTTAAAAATAAAATCATGCATCAATGAAAGGAAATAATTGAAAGAAACTCTTCCCTGAGAGGTGAAGTAATTTGCCTCAAGCCACTGGCCAGGTTAAAATCCAGGCATTCTGACTCAAGTTTTTCCTCTCCTGACCCCTAACATACACTACAGAATATAGGCCTTTCTAAACCATTATTACAATATCCGAGTTTCTCTGTAACTTTCAAATGGTAATTACAGTGTGTGTAAAACTGAAATGTGCTTGAAAAGAAACCTGGAATTTAGATAAAAGTTTAAAATAAGCTCAAGTTGAAGGTTGTAGGTCTTTGGTAGAGAATGGTTAGGAGAAGCAAGTTATTCTGTAGTTGGATCTTGTTTTTGTGCAGAACCAGACTGTAAATGGTAGCACATCTGAGATCCCCACCAGGAGGTTCTTTCATTCTCAAACTGCCTGCAGTCATTCCCTTAATGAAGGGTGCGACTGCAACTCCCTAGATCCATGTGCCTTCTAAATCTCACAGAATATAAACATAGCAATGGTGTAATCTTGATCCTTGACACCCCTTCCTCGTACTCTGAATATGAGCCAAAGAAACAATAGTTAACCACATTACTGTTGAATAAACAATATCTGCACATTTACTTGGTTTAATTTTCTGTCATAAATCAAATGAAAATGATATCTCCCATTACAAGATTTCTCATTATCCTGGACTTCTTAAAAATGTGTCAACTTCTTCCTTTTAACAAAAGGGAAGCTGTCTTCACATTTTACTCCTATATCCCTTTCCCTCTGGCTTCAGTGGCAATCAGAAATAAATGCACCTTTATCAGCTTTGTTGGTGCGTACTTCAGAATATGGCTATGATATTTTAAGCAAATATTGTTAGAAATTAATCCTCATTAACTTTAATGAATAGTTACTTCTTATATTTTAGTTTCAGATTAACTGAATTTATTTTTGTCTCTTAATTTCAAGTGGGTTTTTTAACTGTCCTTTTCTTCTACAATAGTAGAATTCTTGATTTTTATCTGGCCACATGACTATAAGGTGGACTCTTCATTACTCAACTTATCTTGCAGCCATTCATGGTCAAGTGACTAAGTTTTGCTAGATGAGATGTGAAGGTAGTATGAGGCATTTCCAAAACATTTCTTAGGGGGAAGAACCATGCCCTTATCTCTCTCAATCTTGGTACTTCTATCTGCTGCCTACAATGTAAATGTGATAGCTGATCATCTTTGACTGTATTAGTTCGACACCTTTTCCAAGGTGAAACAAGATAGAAGGAGCCAAGGTCCCTGCATGATAATATAGAGTACTTTGAAACATTTACATGAGAAGGGAATAAACTTCTGTCTTATGTAAGCCAATTATTAACTTGGGTTTTTGTTATACAAAACTGAACTGTCTTGGTATACAGTGTATTTTACTCCTATAATGTTCAATCAATATTTCTTTTCAATAAAAGTTAAAAATGGGGAAATCATAATAAGCTAAGATCTTTGGAAATAAGGACATTTCCAAGTGGAAATGTTTAGTATCACTCTACAAAATAAAATAAGATTGGCAAAACTTTGAAATTTGAACAATCAGTTTAAATGTTTTCCCTCATATATATAGTAAGTTATAATTCTCAATGAATCTTATTCAAGTTTACACAATGTTCACTTTTTAGGAGGGATTATTTTTCAGTCAAAATAAGTAAAATTAAAACAATCACATTAGTCTCTTAGCTTTGTGCAAAGTTACACTGATAACATTTCTCTGATACACATCCTTTCTTTATTCCCCTGAGACACACACACTGAGAAGTTGTCCCTGTAAATAAGTCAGCCAAGAAGCTGCTGCTTCTAGGACTTTAACCAAATGTATACCTAACAGTTGGAATATAATTCTTGGACAAGATTATTTTAAACATTTTTAAAACAATTCTTTGGTGGTTTATCTCTTTGAGATATATCTTTGGTTATGAGTCACTAATAACAAGTAGTGATTAAACTTCAAAAGGTTGAGTTACTCTTCTCTTACTTGGTCTGTATCTTAAGCAGCTGTCCAGGGTACTTAAATAAAATTAATTACTATAAATGCTTAAATTACAGATCTTTCCTTTTTTCCTTTGGATTCTGGGTTTGGGAAAAATAAAGATGCTTTGCAGAATAACTCAGTTTGCACTTCCATTTTGAAAAAGAGTTTGAAATTCTCTAGCCTGAGGATAATGATAAACAATAAGGAAAATATTTGTAGTTGCCTTGTAATCTACGTTAGAAAAATTGTATGACACTTTGATAACATGTTTTCAAATATCATGATGTTTTACTTATGGTATAAAGATAACATGATTAAAGATTATGTTTATATAAATTATGAACTTAAAGAACACTGACTCCAGTAGGCCCCCAGTGAAAAATTTCTTCATCTGAATTCCTAGAAGGTGGTCATCTTGTTCTGATAAATTATGTTCCAAGTAAGGGAGGCTCGGCACCTCCAGAGGTGCCTTATTCATGTTCTGAATAATGTAAGACTTCTTTCTGCTGTGGAATTTAATCTAGCTCCTAACGTGTTTCATCTTTGCATCCTTTGGGAGTATTATTCTGATTTCTGTATTCCCATTGCTTTCTTGGAGAATAGAGGGAAAATTAAGTTCCTGGCCCTAAATCTTCAACATTAAGTATTTAAATTGTTTTGCTCAAAACTATACCCACTTCCTGGATGAAAGTGTAAGAAAACAAAGCACCAATTTCTGTGTCCTACATGAAATCAAAATCCTAAGTACAACATTCGTAATGATTCATGATTTTATAGCAAGCAATACATAATGAAAATGTATATTTTCTTTCTTAAAAAAATACAGCAAAAGAAGAGTTTAAACATTTCCTTTCATTGATTGGTCGTAAGGACAACTTGAGACTACATACTATTAAGATAGCAGTTCTTGAAGTGTGGGCCAAGGACCTTTTGGGGGTGTTATAAGATCAAAACTATTTTGTAATAAGACGAAAACATTATTTGCCTTTTTGTTGTTGTTGTTGTTATTGTTGTGGGTGGTTGAACTGATAGTGCAAAAACAATGGTGAGTAAAACTCCTCCAGCATTAGCATGATTCAAGGCAGTGATACCAAACTGTGAGAGTAGTAACTGTATTTGCCCCCTGCTGTATACTCACAGTAAAAAGCTGCCAGTTTCATTTCAGAATGACCTTAATGGAGCAGTAAGAATTACTAATTTTATTAAATCTGAACCCTTGAATGTATATTTTTAAAACATTCTTTGTGATGAAATGGAAAGTACACATAAAGCATGTTTACTGCATATTTATAAGTAACTAAAAAAAAATACTTGTGCCATTGTTTGAGTTGCAAGCTGAACTAGCCAGATTCCACATTACAGCTAACTTTTAAGAAGTTACTTCTTGTTGAGTGTTGATGTAATAGCAAAGAAGAACGTCCATCATTAACTACTTGCTGTTGATATTCAATCAGTGTGCAGAGAAGTCAGGATCCAAATCTAGACCTCCCATCCCTACCCTTTATCATGAACACTGCAGGTCAGTGTTTATCAGATATGGTGCCTGGGCCAACTATATCAGAATTACCTAGGAATTTGTTAGAAATGCAAATTATCAGGGCCACTTCAGACCTACCGAATAAGATACTATAAAGGTAATGCCCAGAAATTTTTGTTTTAATCATCCCTTCTTGTGATTCTGATCTATGCTAAAGTTTGAGAATCACTACTCTATCTGAAGAGAAATAACAGTTAAATAAAACTAGAGTGGTTGACTTAGCATGTAGCATAATAAAATAATTTCTTTGATTTGCTCTTTGATTAGGTTTATAAAATATCCCATCCTACTGAAAATGAAAAATTCAGGTAAAAATTCATCTAGTTCAGTTGTTTTTATTTTGAAAAAAAAAATCAGTTCAAGATTATTAGTCATTTCTTCAATCAACCAGGTACAGAATTAATAACATTACAATTGCTAAGAAAATTTAGTGAAGAAAAGAGTCCGTTGGCTACATAGTTATGCCTACCTGGAGAAATCAAGTCAAACAGGAATAAAATTTACACTTAGCATTAGGTACAATTTTAATCAAAACAAAAAGTATCATGGGCTGTTGGATCTGTGGACCAAGTACTAACTTACATCTTAGTGACTCTGTGCAAGTTCTAATTATGCTGACAATAATAGGGGAAGCAAACTAGAACCAACATTTGGAATTCTTTTATATTTACAGGTAGGTTTAAAATTGTCTCCTAAAAATGAGAACTATTTCAACTCTAAAATCAAATCCACTTCCATGAAAAAATAAGCAAAAGCAATTTTAAGACTGTTGTTTAAAGACAAATTAGTCTTTTGAATATGTTGAGAGTATTTAGTTATTTTCATTGTCTAAATTTAGCTTTAGTTAGATTCTATTGATTTGCACATGTTTTGGAATAATATTGCCACAATATGTGAATATTTTAAGTAAAAAACACTGTGGATTTGAGACCGTTTCTCACTCACCAAAATTTTTTAAAAAACGATTCCTCCTTCCCTACTTCTTGCTGCTGAACTGAAAAAAAATAGCTGAAGGATTTTCCTTTTTTAACTAAACCTCTTCTCTTTCTAACTATATATTTATAAAATCCTCTGAGAATTAGTTTAGCATAATAGCTTCAGATCTTTAGTGTTTGATATAGGTAGAATTAATATGAAAAAAATCCTCAGCACTCTCCCTATATATTATATATGTACATAAATATATTATAAATACTGATTTATTAGATATTCTCTCTTAATTCCTTAGTTTCTCTTCTGGAATATCAAGAAAGACTATATTGCTAAGTTTATGTTATTTTTTTCTCTCCCGACAGTATAGCTTTGCTTTTGAATGGACTAGAGGACATATTAATATTATGGCAAATTTAGCAGTAAGAGATTGAATTCAATTTGGATTGAGGAGCAAAGATGGAAAATTGTTTAAATCAAATATTTAACCACTCTGCAGAATGTAAAATCTTCTTTACAAGATATGGAGGAACTTGAATTTTAGCTCATGGCTTATCCTACGATGAAGACTCATCTCTCAGATTGTTCTAAATTATCACATGAGGTTTTTTAGCAGGAAAAAAACTCTCACTGAAGCATGATCACTTCAATAAAACACAATATTTCAGAGTAAGGCATTTCTTACCTTATTCATTACATATAGTATTTTTATTCTATTTATTTTGTTTTGCTCTATCTTATCCTGATCTCTGTGTATTATTTTCTTCTTAAATATCTGACCAAAGCAAAGCAAAAATTAGATACAATCAAGCTTTGTAGTTCCTCTTTCCTACCTATCACTGGCAGCTTCTGACAGCCAATAGTGAAAATTCCAAGTCAAATTATTTAACTCTAAGTAGATGGAAATGAATTTCCAGAGAATAGACATTCTTATCATATGAGCAAAAGGCACAGTTGTACACTGACAACAAGGATGAAGATGTAAATATGTAATTGTGAAAGCTGAGTATTTGTCATATGCATGTATTCAGGGTTAAAACATCATAAAATCTTTCTATCTCTACATAAACTAATACGTAGATTTTAGAGGGGGGAGAATATAAAATGAGAAAGTATATAGTTTAATGATAACTGGAGCCCTTGTGGTTGGATGAGTGCCAGGGCAACTTTCAAAATATTTCAAAACAGCTGCCAGCATGTAAAGATTTTAACTGGAAAAGCCGAGTAATGAAATCTGAATTACTAATGAGCAAATAAACTTATATTTTGCTTAAGGTCCTTAATGAACATGGAGATAAGCAGATCCAATAAGGAATTTGTCTCTCATACATGCAGATCAAACTTCTGAAACTATGCATGTGAGGACAAAATACTGAAACAGACTTATCATATGCATTTTAAGGTAACCTACTGTGCAAATCTTCTTTAAGTATTCTTTGTATTTCTATTTTAGAAAAGAAAGTTCCTGGAGGGCAGGAGCCATATTAATTCTCTTAAATATAGGTAGTTAAAAGCTTAGAACTTTGAAATTGAATGTGCTCATTAAACTCTATTTTAATGTTATAAAGTAAAATTGAAGTAGCTTCAGCATATCTAGTTTTAAATATCTAACAATAGATCTCACATATTCTTTTGATTGGGATGATTTTACTTTTTGGGCTCCCAAGAAAACTTGCCCTCCAAAAGGGAAGGGAAGCAATGCCTCATATTTCTAGACCAGCTATTCCATAAAATAAGTAGTTAAAAAATATAATCGCTGGTCTTTTCTATTTATAGAATCTGCATTGAAACAATTAAAGAAGAATGGTGATATTATCTATAAATATAATTCATTGTCGATTGCGCAGAAAGACTTTAAAAGGAAAAGTAATTTTCTGGAAATTCGGCTCTTTTGGATAAAGAGGGTTTTACCCCCTTTGGCATCATTCTCACATTAAGACTGCATAGGGATCAACAGGATCTACCTTAGAATGTTGCATTTAGCTACTGGAGTCCAAGCACAGGAAAGCAGGAGCCACTTGCTGGAAGCCCCTGTGAACTGGTTGACCTAAAGACCAGGTGGCAGGCACAGCACCACCCCATAATGGGCCAATAATTCAGACAAATTCTATTTTATAGAAAGCCACTGCCTGCATCTGTGTTCATTTTTAACTTCATTCATCAGCTGTTTACTAGGCTTCCTTTGGCCTACAGGACTGCGGGCCTTGACCTGTGCAGTCAGAGGAGAACTTTTCCCAACTTCTAAAACATTTCTGACCTCTCTAGAACTAGCGTTAATTTCCAGTTCTTTCAACAGGAAAGTCTGCACTGGACCAAGGGATATTTGAGATCTCCTCTTCAGATCCAGCCCTGAGCATGAGAGGTGAGGAGGGGAGAGTGTAGAGACCGAAGTCGAAGTTAACCCACGTCGCCTGGCTGCGGTCCTCCGAGTGGAACGAGGACCCACATCTGTGACCAGATCCTTACAAGGTGGCCTTCCCACCAACCCAGGCCCTCCAGTCCTCACCCCTTTCTCGACCCCCATCCCGTTCAACAACCTTGTCTTTGGCCTCTGAACAAGGGTCTCCGAATGAAATGCCTTGAAATGCCATTAAGGTAGAAAATGACCCCTTCCTAGGAAAGAGGGAGTCAGGACCTCGGCGAGGTCTTCAACTAACTCGTAGGATCCCTAGCACACGCCACAGATGCTCATTACGATTCTTTTTACGTGCAACATGTGGGGGACGAAGCGGTTTCGTATCCCCTGGTATTATCTGCCGTCCAAAGCATTTTCTTTGAGAGGAAAATGGAAACGCAGCTGCACCATGGGCCCGGCCAGCCAGAGCTAGGGCTCCCTCCCTCTGTCTCCCTTCGGCTGCCGGGTGCCTGAGGCTCCTCCAGAAACTGACTCGCGTTAGGGGACCGCAGAAGTGGCCTCGGCAGGCGCGGGACGCCGCTGGGGTGTGAACCGGCCTTTGTGAGGGTTGGCTGTTTCCTACGAGCCATGTGGGTGGAAGGGGACGGCCAAATCCGCGGCGATAGCAAGCGTTTGGCCCCTAGACAGTGAGCGGGGACACTGGGCTGGGCGGTGTCTGCTACTCTTAGCCTTGGCAACTTCTGGCCAATGGGCCCTACCCCTCTGGGTTCCAGCCGGCCAGCTGCGCCCCAGGCTTAAAGGGTTAAGCAGGTGCCTCGCCTGGCGAGGCGCTATTGGCCAAGGGCCGGGGCTGCGCGGCCGCGGCCACCAAGCTCCACCAGCCCAAGTTGAGGCGGGCTCGGCGCGCGCGGTGAGCGCCGGGGCCACTCGTCCCTGGGCTGCCAGGCCAGGGCCTCTGCTCGCGGAAGAGGAAACGAGGCGAGAACGAGATGCAGAAACCTAAAGCCGCAGTAGCAAAGCGGGTCGTGGGTGGGGGCGAGCAAGAGGAGCGAACCCCGAGACCTGCGTTGCGTAGGGGCTGCACCCTCTCCCTGGCAACTCCAGTCCTGGCTCAAGATCAGGAAGAAAGAGGAAGGAAGTGGGACAACAGGGGTCCTGGGCAGGGAATGGGGGAGTCATCGACTCCCACTGCCCCCACCTATCAGTCAGGCGAGAAGAGCAAGTTGTCATTAAAATGGCACGCCCACACCACAAGCATCCTTGCTCACCCCCCAAAGCAGTACCGATATAACAATGTAGAGAAGTAACTGGGAGACACGAGGAAATAAACGCACGTGTTTTCTCTTTTTGTTTCCCTGGTGGTTGGAATTTGCAGAGTTCACTTCAGTTGTTGCTGCTAATTTATTCGTTTCATCGCTTGAAAGGGGCGTGCAGAGACGAATCATGGGGGGCACACCCGGGTTCCTCTAACTGGACTTACAGTTTCCACCTCGTAAGTTTGTCCAAGACCAACCCGCCCGCCTATCGGGGTCGAGGAGAGGCCTTTCTTCTAAAGGGAACAAACTCTCCATCGCACAAAAGCGTCTTTTTCTCCTCCTCCTCCTTTGCAGACCATCTCTCCCCGATAAGCAAGCTTCAAGTTCTCCAATATTCCAACTTGCAGTTAGCACCCCTAGCGCTGTCTGGTGTACGGAAGGCCCGTAGAGAGGAGTCCCGGCTAAGAGGGGAGGATCTGCGCCCCGATTCCTGCACACGCGGGATGGGATCCAGGTTGCTGGAAGCCGCAGGAGGCTCGAGCCTGCCAGGATGGTGGTGGTTATTTCTCTAGAGAAAAAGAGGGGGTAGAGAGCCCCTGTCTTGCACTTTGGGTCGGAAGTGCACCGTGTGTGTGTGTGTGTGTGTGTGTGTGTGTGTGTGTACGCGCGCGCGCGCTCGTGTGTGTGTGTGTGTGTGTGTGTGTGTGTAGAGGGGGCGGGAAAGAAAGGCACCCTCCGCTGCCCGTCATTCCCTTGCACCGGCCAAGTCCTCGCCAAGCCTCCCGGTGCATCCTTCCTCCGCCACCCCCTCCCCTTCTTCCCTCAGCTGGGCTCGCGCCGCGCAGCCGAAGCAGCCAGTGAGAGCAACATCCTGGAAAGAGGGGGGAGCACCACTGCCCCCCCAAAGAGAAAAAAGGCCCCACCCTGACACGTTTTGCTGTTTGCAAGTCCCTCGCACGCCCCCCGCACCTCCTCCTCGCGCTCGAGGCCCCCCCAGCCCGCTGCGCGCACATCAAAGCGCCTCTCTGCCGCGCACAGTGGCCGCGGCTCACTAATGGGATTGCAGGCTGGTGCCTGGCTCCGCTGCTGCCGCCGCCGCTGCTCGCGCTGCTGCTGCCGCCGCCGCCGGAGCCCCGGCCCGAGCCCCCGCCAGCCCCAGCCCAGAGCCGCCGCGTCCCGCGGCCGAAGCCGCGGCGATGATCCGAATCTTTCCGGATTTCAGCGTGCAGGTGACGGCTGCGGCGGCCGGCGGGGCGGCCGCGGGGGTGCCGGCCGGCGCGGGCATGGGGAGGGCCGGCACCGCGGCCAACGGCACCCCGCAGAACGTCCAGGGCATCACCTCCTACCAGCAGCGGTGAGTAGTCCCGCCTGGGCCGGGATAGTGTCCCCGCCCCGGGGTGCTGGGGTGGGACTCACTTTGCCTCCTGTTTTATGCGTTACAACACACATGCACATCGCCAGGGCTCACTTTGCTTGGCCCTCGTTATACAGACGAGAAAGAAACAAATAATAATAATTCACAATTCGGTTTGAAAGGAACTCCAGTGTACTAGCAAAGTGAAATTATCCTTTGCCCTCTGCCTGGCCCCAAATCCAGAGCTTCAGCCTCACGTAGCCAAGGAGTTGCGGCGAAGTCTGAGACACTGTACAAGGTGCTTTTGGAAAGTTTGGGATCCCCGTCCCCTTCAGCGGAATTCTCTCAATGCCTCCGCCGGTTGCGGACCCGTGCTGACGGGCAGCCAGGGCGGCAATTGATCACTGGAGGCTGATTGATCATTTGTTTCCAAACAGAATAGGAACGATTTTCACGTGTAGCTGTAGACTTGCAATTCTACATAATAGTGTTATCATGTCACCTGTTACTACAGAGAAATACAGCATGAAATCCGAGTCTTCTCCGCACAGTTAAGTATTCTTCTTAAACGCATTATAATGCAAATGCCTAAGATTCAGAGTTTCGAGTTAGGAAGCAAATTTCACAAAGTTAGCGTAGACGGTGAGAAGGAAGTTTTAGAGTATTACTTGTTTGCATTTCTCCCAAATACTTATAGATTTTTAAAAGAAAATTATGGTTGTAACATTGAAATAGTGAACGTTCTTTGATTCAATTAGAAAAGAAAGGGAAATAATTTACCACCACCAACAGCCTTAGAACCCTAAACTTTTCTTTTAAGGACAACTTGTGATGTTCTAAGATTTTTTGAAAATATAAGCCACAAAAATATGCTGAGAAAAACTAACAATGTAGTGTAAAAGGTAAGCTCCCCATTTGTGGGGCTCAGCTTTACAGAAGATAGGAGGAAAAAAAGAACACATGAAAGTGTGAAATTAAATATTTGTGTTTCCCAGATTGCACACTATTAAACATCTGAGAGATTTGCCAATGGCATTTAACTTAAAATATACACAATGCATAATTCAAATAACAGTTCCTATTTTTACCTTGTATTTCAAACTTCATTGATTTGAGAACCTTTGATTTGAACCAACAGTGTTTAAACTGAAAAGGTTAAGATAATCTATCACTGCCATATTTTGTGCCTTCTCACCAATGGCCCAGCGACCAGAGCAGATTCTGCATAACACACTGAGTGTTTTCCAAGTTGATGCCCAATATTTCAAATATTCCATGGAAGACTTCATTAAATGCTCTGACTACTATTGGAAGTTTTAAAAGAGAGTCTTGAAGATAACTCAAAAAAAGGCTATTCCATGTCAAAGAGATTTTTTTTTTAATTTAAATTATTCCAGTCTTGTTTTACTTCAGTGATTACAAGAACCTTTAATACAAAAGATCTAGGAATCTTTCAAACATAAAGGACTTGGAAAAGAGATTTTTCCTTTTCATGGTTCAGGTATAGTTTTTGTCACTTATAAAACATTTAAATGACAATAGAATCTGGCGGTCAGTTTAACTAGGAAATGCAGGCAATAGTCACAATAGTATGGTCTGTGAAGTAGGGATCAAGGGTCAGAAATGTCAGACGGCCTTTGGATGATTTCAGAGAACTCCGGGGAACTTCAAATAACCCATAAAATATAAATTGGACATAAGGGAAGGTCGTGAATTCAGCCTGTAGCTTTGCTCTCAGAATGTTGGTGTCTTTCACCATAAAGATCTTTCCAGGTCCAATTTTCTTGCAAGTCGGGAGAATCCAGGGATAATCCTCCACAGTCCCCCCACTCCAATACTGAAAGCTGCACTGATACCTTCCGCCTTCATCTTTGAATTTGGTCCATTTTATCAAGTCACTTAATCCCACCACTAGTTCTACAGACTAAATTTTATAAATAATCAATTCTAAAATTTAGCCATGTTCTGTCATATTGACGGAAGGTGATTGCTGTGAAAAATGTAGCCATCTTTGGTTTCATTACTCAGACATGATGACACCTGTTACTGCCTTTAGTTTTAATTTGGGGACAGAAGAGTGAGTCATGTGGGGCAAGAAGATTATTGACAGGTATTTAATGGAAGGTCTAAGTCAGGAGTTGAGTCCCCTCTCCTCTGGCACTTCATCAGGAATATAAACCACCAACATGTTAGGCTTTAGGGGCTGTGAGGGGCTGACTTAGTTTCTATCTCAAGACCTGGATATAATTGCTAAAATGAATGGTGACACATCATTTTACCATGTGGTGGTGGTGTGGGAGGGGGGTGGGGTGGGAGGTTCCAGCAAAAGGTTTCCTGTTGGGAGAACACAAGCTTTTCTCATTTGTCATTTTTGGGCAAAAATGCCCTAAGCTGGCGGTCCTAGAGCCAAAACTTCTAACTTGCAACTCTTCCCCCTCCCTACCAGCCCATGTATCTTGGACTTAACACTCTCCTCTTAAGTTCATTTTTCAATCACTCTTACTTACCTTCTACCTGTAGAGTGTACTCCAAAGAGAATTCAAACACATCATGCAGATTAAACACCTCTGCTATGGAAAACACCTTTTCGGTTTCCAACTCTCCACTTTGCTTTACTGGAATGGTGGGACGGAATAGGACCACTTTTCGGGTCTATTTTTCCTTAAGTTTAAAGTAAAATGCAAAGCCTCACGTAGGGACTGATGTTTTCTGCCTGGCTCTTTCATTTATTTAAAGTGGAAGTGCTTTGGGAGTCCTTTCCACTTTTCTTGGTTGACACATGACTGATCCGAGTCTCTGCTCCCAAAGCTGCCCACACCCAGCAGAGCAGTTTAGTGGAGAATGCGCTGACCAGGGTCTACCCAGGTAACAGGAGTCCAGCATTTGCTCTTCCCTGAATGGCTCTTTCTCTAGGCCTAGTTGGGCTGCAAAATCGGGAGGCAGCTGGGCTGGATACCAGAGGCCCGTAGTTCGGTTTGGTCCTGTCCCATGTACCAGGAGCCGAGTTGGGAGCAGCGTTTATACGTTAACTGCGTTTAAACTCCTAGGAATTCACCTCTGTACCCTGGAGTCTGCAGATATGTATGTGCGTGAATGATGCAGATGCTCTGGCTAGGGAAACGCGGCCGAGAGCCCCAGGACCGCAAGGTGCCTGTGCTGCCGCTGTGCCCGCCCACAGGGCTCTGGGGCCACTGGCTTGGTCAGCACACTCCCCACCCGCCGTTTATTTCCGCTGTCGCCCGAAGGGTCGCCCGGGACGGTGTCCTGCCCAAGCAGGCTCCCGTGGCCTCCGAGTTCGTCTGCTCCTTTCCCCTCGGCTGCGATACTCCAGAGAGGGGAAGTGTTCAAAACTGCAACTGAGTGGCGTTGTTGCGCCAGTAGCCGAGCTTCCCAGTACCCCAACGAGAGAGAGAGAGAGAGAGAGAGAGAGAGAGAGAGAGAGAGAGAAGAGACAGAGAGGAGAGAGAGAGAGAAGAGACAGAGAGGAGAGAGAGAGAGAGAGAGAGAGAGAGAGAGAGAGAGAGAGAGAGAAAGGGGTGTGTGTATGTGTGTGTTTGCGTGCGAGAGCGCTCTGGAGCAGAGCAGCTGGAAAATGCCCAGAAATACTTTCACAGCGGTCAAGCTGGGAACCCCCGGCGTGTCTTCCCCTCCCCGCCCCTCCTGGCCTAGGCCCCGACCGCCCCCCGCAGGGAGGGTGTGTGCCCCACCTGCCGCGGGGCCAGCTCCGGGTGGCGGCAGCGGGGGTTGACTGTGGGGGGTGTGGCGGCGCGCGAGGGTGAGAACCCGCAGGCGGCGGGGCCCTGGGCCCGGCTGCCCGCGGGGCCGCGCGGCCGCCTCCCCCCTGCCGCCGCCGCCGCCGCCGCCGCCCCCTCCTCCGCTGCCGGTCGCCTGTCTCCGCGCTGGGCATGTCTCGGGAGCCGGAGCGGCCCGGGCCGCGGGGGCTCTGCGGCGCATGGACGGCGGCGGCGCCGGGCGAGCAGGGGGAGGAGAAGGCGCAGGCGGCGGAGGAGGCGGCGACCTGCGGCGAGGGGCACCGGCAGCGCGAGGGGACGGCCGGCCGCCGGCGAGGCTCCGGCCCCACTACTTTCCCGTAGCCTCCCCGCCTCAGCTGCACGGCCGCCGCCGCCGCCGCCGCCCGCCCGGCCGCCGCTGAGCGCCGCGCACGCCCGCACTCACTCCCGCCACCCCACGCACACGCACACCCCCCGCCCTCCCCACGCCCCCCTACCCGGGGAGGGGGGCGAGAGGCAAAAAGTAAGAGAGGAAAAAAAATAGCAGGAAGATGGCGCCCACCAAGCCCAGCTTTCAGCAGGATCCTTCCAGGCGAGAACGGTAACACTTTTCTGTTTATTGAACCTGCCGCCCGGGCGGCTGCTCCCGCCACTGCCGCCGCCGCCGCCGCCGCCGCCGCCGCGGTGCGGGGCCCGCTCCGCAGCCCGCCTCCTGGGCCGCGAGCCCGCGGGGACCTCGGCTGCCAGCTTGCGGCTGAGCGCTCGCCCGCCGTCCCCGCGCGCATTGTCCGCCCGGCGGCGGCTGCGGCAGCGAGCGGGCTCCGGCGGCGGCGCCAGGCTCTCCGAGCAGTCGCACCTCCTCGGCTCGGCGAATAGAGTGACTCGCTGACAGAAAAAAAAAAAAAAAAAGAAAGAAAGAAAGAAAAAAAATAAAGGAAAAAAATAAAAAAATAAAAAAAAAGAAAAGAAAAAGAAAAAAGAGAAACCAACAAAAAAGAGAAGGGGTAGCAGTGTGACGAGGAGCAGCGGTGAGGGTGGGGGGCCGGGGGATCCCCAGGGCCGCCGCAGGTCCCTTGGCAGCTGCTCTCTAGGAAGGAATGAGGCTGGGGAGGGGGAGGGAAGGCAGGAGAGCAGGGGGAGGAGGCGAGGAGGAGGAGGAGGAGGCCGGGGGCGGGGAGCGCGAGCTCGCGCCAGGCCCGGACTGTGTCGCGGAGGGGCTGTCTCCACGCGGAGCTGCTAGGCCGGGCCGAGGAGCGGAGCTAGGCGCGCGGCCGCCACCGCCCCGCCGCCCCGGCTGCGTCCTTAGCCTAGGCAACTTGTGGGTCTCCTGCTTTGCCCTGCTCCCCACTCCTCCGCCCCCCGCCCCACAGTAAAAAAAAAAAAGAAAGAAAAGGAAAAAAAAAAAAAGAGAAGGAAAAAGTAAGACTGAAGAAGAGATTCCCACCCCCACTTCAAATAAGCCACCTAACAGCGAGATTTAATATGTGCCAACAGTTGGAGCATCTATGCCCGTTAGTTACCGTTTGGGAGATCTGTGTTTTAAAAAGTTCTTGGGGAGAATTGCATATCTGGCAAGGGGCTCAGCCGAACTGTTTGAAGTTAGTTAAACTAAAGCCAAAGCAAAGGTAAAAGGAGTTTGTATTAAAAATATCCTTAACCGTCTTACATGAATGGCATTGTTAGGTTTCAGAGTAACTAAGCACCCCCCACCCACGTGGTTTCCCCTCTTGCTGTCCACGCAGCCTACTTTGTTTGGAATCCTATTTGCTGTTAATTGGCAGCGTCGATGACATTAATTGCATATAGCGTATTAGTTGGAGCAAAGTGACTCTCTCTTTCTGTTTCCGAAGAGAAAATGCTCAGTAGGAAGTATGAAATGTTACCCATTGACTCATGAGGACAACAAATGCAGTTAGATATATGCCCCCGCCCCTTCCCAAGAGTTGTTTACTTTCCTCATAGGCTTAAGTGAACTGGAAGTTGAGGGAAGTCCATAGTTGCAAGATTTAATTATTATTACATGGGCAGTTTAATTTTAGATACAACGTAGCGTTTAACCTATAGCTTCCACCAAGAGAAAGTAGGGAGGTATTTAAACAAGTTATTCATTTAAAAAGCTTCAGTTGCATTATTGCTTGTTTACTTCATACAACAAGAACTGCAGAATTGTCAGGATTAAGGAAATAATTTTGTTGAGTAGGTACATAAGTGAGTAATTTTAAACTCTAGATAATGTCTATATAAATCATATACCTGAGAGTAAGTCATACATAATCCATTTTTTAGAATTGTCAACCTACAACTCATATAGCTAAAATGAATGTTCAGTGTTAGTGTTTTATGAAGAATTCACATATTGACAATTTTAGGTAGAAAAATTATTTCTCAGAGCATTGTACAAGCCTGTTAATTATTTTTATCTACATGGTGATGAATACTTTTGAAATCAGAAGTTCATACTTTCTTTCCTTCCTTCCTTCCTTCCTTCCTTCCTTCCTTCCTTCCTTCCTTCCTTCCTTCCTTCCTTCCTTCCTTCCTTCCTTCCTCTTTCCCGGTTCTATGGGTAGTAAATACATTTACTGGGATGGCCCCAGTAATCTCTCTAGCAGAGGCCTATTTGTGTGCCATTTTGGGAATTTCTCTGAGATAGGAATCTTGAAGATAGAATTAATTTCTAGAGGAAACTTCATAGCCTGTGCATGAGTGCGTTCTTTATCACCTGTCTCCATTTGGCATTCGAAGAAGGTAAATCAAAGTGCGCGATTTGTTATTCTGCTGCACTTGAGAGCTGAACTAAATAACACTTGGTCTGAAATTCTGATTGAAGTTGTAGGAGGATATACTGTATTTAATTTAATGCCCTTTAATAGCATCTTCTTGTTCAGCTCGGATGCTGTCATTTTAAAGGTTGGATCTGAGAAGGTTTAACCTGTAGGGAGAGGGAGGAGTAATAAGGAGATAGGGGGCAGAAGGAACCATATAGTGGAAAAGAAGGAAGGAGTTATAAACTAAATGTTTCAAACAGTAATAACCACAAACTTGGCCTGTTATCCAAACAGTTGTTTTATGCCCCGAGGGTTCACTTTGTTTTTAGGGTTTTAAATGTTCTTAACACTTTAGGTATAAACATTACACTTGTCAGTTTTGGTTTTGTAATGAGAAATGGAAAGTCAGATGGTTTGTTCTGGAGGGGGTTTTTCATAGTTACTTGCTAAGTAGAGTCATTTCACCTTGATTCGCACTTTGTGCCTGGAAC
Source organism: Eidolon dupreanum (assembly GCA_028627145.1). Taxonomy (NCBI): domain Eukaryota; kingdom Metazoa; phylum Chordata; class Mammalia; order Chiroptera; family Pteropodidae; genus Eidolon; species Eidolon dupreanum. Next base: position 70,396,226 of record CM053509.1, read on the forward strand.
TTGTAGGTTAGTAGTATTATTTCTCAGTAATGGTTGAACACAAATATGTTTTTAAAAGATGACTTTCTTGTGGACATGCTTTTCAATGATAGCCTCTCACTTATTTAAAAAATGATTTCTAAATTATTGATTTCATAAAGCCATTTATGAATACTTTGCTGCTTTTCAAATACACCAGTAATCAAAAACTTATATAGAAAAAATATCTTTCAAATTGTCTTGTTTATTTATGAAATATCTGACCTGAATATAATAATACAGTATAAAATTTATTTCCTTCTAATAAGGTTTATCTAGTAAACTTTGGAAAAAAGGTTTTTATTGATAATGTCTTTGATTACTCTTTGGTACTCCTTAAATTTCTCTGATTCATACACACAGAAAATGCCTCTTTAGAGCCTGAAAAACAAGTATATTTAAACTTGTTTGATTTTTCTTTAAACTCCAATAGGCTGCAAATTATATAGCACTACCACAGAGTTTTTCCACTGTGTGGATGTATAACCAAGAAAATTAGACTGACAGAAGTGTCAAGCATGTGATATGCCTATGCTGGTTTGCGAAGCATATTCCAGTAGTTTAGGGCTTTTGGTTTAAAAAGTGAAGGTAGTGGTGGAGATTTCTTTGGAAGTATTTCTTTCTACAATGCAAGCTTAAACACAGAGTGATAAATGATGATATGTGTTGTCTAACACTTGCTTATATATAAATAGCTCCACAAGATTGCTTAAATGATAATCGAAAATATGAAATAGGATGCCTTTCATATCACAAGGCCAAGGGTCTACAAATGGAAAAACTGAAATAATGAAATATTTCCAAGGCAACAGACTGTCAACAAGAACTGTAATGCATGGGCATATCATAGAACCACCGGAGAGGATATTAGATCATATAGCTCTGGAGCCAGGAGTTATAATGACCTTTATTATGTGGGGCCCTCCCACATTACAGCATCCTTTCATATTTTCAATGTCTAATTTATGCATGGACAGACATATACCTACTCCAAACTTGTGGTACACCAGTTACTAGGTTTGATTTGTTAAATGAACAAACTTGAAATCAACATTAGTTGATGCTTTTGGTCAAAAAAAAAAAAAAAAAAAAAAAAAAAGAGTTACATGAGACATTTTTAGCACCCTGTGGTATCATGAATAAAATTTTGGTCCCTATGTCTTTATATGTTCTTAAAAATATGACTTTTATTTTTGACTAAAAGTTCTGTGAAAATAATCTCTCTCAGCAATGAATTGGTAAGAATTGCATTGCAGCTTAAATAGCATCTACAGATTGGAACAGCTTGATATTTTTAGTGATATGAAGTCGGACTTTCCCCTGAAATTCTTCTACAAGATGGTTGCCCCTGCAATAGAGCTGTTTTATGGGAATGTCAGCATTTCCATGAACCCCTCAACACTTTTGCTTGGTCCCCAATCTTAGTCTGGAATCCACTGGCATGTCCATATTACATCTGTTTGAAATAGGACCTGATGTTCAGAATCTCCTGCTCTGTGGTGAGGCTCTCTATGACAGGCCATAAATGTGTGTGTGTGTGTGTGTGTGTGTGTGTGTACTTTTGTGAAGCACCACTTTGGGGGGAGGATGTAGGCAGTGTAGATTTTATTTAGTTATTTTTAAGCTGTAGGGTTTTATATTTTGTGAGATATTTGTGGAGGATATGTCATGAAGACTTCTGAATCATTCCTAGTAATGTTTTCCCCTGTGAACTTCCTTAAGTGCCTTACTAGTAATAATGACTCCAATGTAAACCTTAGTCTATTTTTATTTTCATATTTTTCCTGCAATTCCCTTGATCCTTTTTTCCTATGCAGAGTGCCACTCAATAGATTTAAAGAAAATTAAGCACACGCGAGAGAAGAACTAGCCTCTTCCTTGTGGTGGTTACATGGCTACTTTTTCTACATTGTAGCATTTCATCACTTGAATTAATATTTTAAAAATTATGCATTGACATTGACTTAGAATCTAACTTCAGGTGTTTTACAGACATTTCTTAATTGCTTACAATGGATGAGGCTGAAACTTAGTGGAAGAGTTAGTGTGTTGAATATTTTAGTTGATTAGTTGATTAAGTACTAATTTTAAAATTTAAATGCTACTGAAGGTGCACATAATGGAATATGTGCAACTTTAAATATTTAAATCTGTATTATGATTAGGTTAGAACTTTCAGGATTTATGGGAAAATTCAGTTCTGTTTGCTTTGCATTTAATAATGTTAGTATTTTCACAGTAAATAGTGCCCCCCTTTTTCCCCCTTATTGGGCAGTGTAATAAACCAACTGTAACCAAATGGTATTTTTATGGCGCTGGGCCCCATTAGTGTGAATAGGATGTTTGCACTATTAAGTTTGATAGAACCTTACGTAGTTAGAATAATTTGTAGTAATATTGGTAATACTATAGTGCATAAGCAGAACGTTGCTTAGTGAGTGAAGTGACTGCTACTATATTTGAAATGACTAGGGCAGTGACAAGATTAAACAATACTTGAAGTTGTTGTCTGTTTACAATTTTAAAGTATAATGTTATAGTGAACTAATTGGAATACTTGTGGTCTTATGTACCAAATCATGAGATGGAAGATCAAAATCCCATATTACTATGGCCCAAAGTGCTCGTGGCCCTCAACTGTTATTATTGATTGGTTCATTCACTCAGCTTTATTTATTGAATGTCTACTATGGACTATGGTGACTTGTGCCATGGATAGTAGTGCATAGTATGCCCAGTAATAGCAGTTGCTCTGGTTAGAGACTTATCCTTATTTTGGGCATGCAAAATATTACAGAAATCCAGAAAACACTATGTCTGAAAAAGAACGAAGTGCAGAATTTACAGGAGTATAAATAAGGCTCTCTATCGCTTTTGATTTCTATTAGCTTAGTGTTCTGGGGGGATGAGCATTCAGCTTGTAAAATACTTTAATTAATGACCATAAAATGAATAGAGGTTCTTGGAGGAAAGAAAAGATGCTATATAAATATAAATTATAGCAAATTAAAAAAAAGACGTTTGATGGGATTTAAAAATAGAGATCATGCATGATAATAATAAACATTTATTGGATACTACTCTGTCTCAGGCCCTGTATTAAATACTTCACAGTAGTTTTCTCACTAGTTTCCCCATTACCCTATGAGGGAAGTGCTAATATTCTATTTATGGATGAGAAAATAGAGGCTTATTGTTCCTAAGGAAGGTGGTAGGGATAGAGATTGAATTTAGTTTTATCTCTGTAGCAACACACTTTAGCAGTAGTGTGAGGGGTGTGCATTTCTGGATTTTTGAAGTCAGGGATTTTGAAGCCGATGCCAGAGTTCCTATAGCAGAAAGACCATGGCACTATGGATAGTGAACTAAATCCCTGCTTCTTGGTCCTTCATCAGATGTTGGGAGAACTTCAGAAATACAGTGTTTATAAAGTTAGAGGAAGAATCAATATTTAATTTATTCTCACTCCGCCCTGTAACATTCCAGTAGTTTTGTGGGCAGGCTGCATAGCTATATATACTTTAGGGCAGGTTTTTCACCAAATGGTTAGGGAAGAACCAGTTTGCTGTGCACATAAGCCTCTTTGGTCATAAACTATGAAGTACAGAAGGGCCTCTTCGGTTTGTGTGATCCATGCTTCAGACTGTGTCACAGTTTTTCTAAAGACTACATTTGAGGCATTTTTATTTTGTGATAATTTTGCCACCGAATGGGTAGAAACAGCCTCATAGAGCTTTCTAAATAAGACAATTTAGCGCCTAACTGTATTTCTGAATATTGTCTTTTAAAATATTTAAGGACTCCTACAAGTTGGCCTTTTGCCAACTTATCGGCATTATAATAATGACAGCAAGCATTTATATAGCACTAAGTGCCAGGTACTCTTCTAAGGGTTTTGCATATATTAATTAACTCATTAAATTAAAAACATAACATGAAAAAATAGACCACAATAAATACATAAATGATAGGTATGTATCATGTGCACACACTTGTGGCATCTCCAAAAAGGGAAAGTCTTCGGTAACATTTTTATTTCTTTAATGCCAGGAATCATAGGAGTTCCTTGACCAAAGCTGTACTTTAGGAGACTTTGTAGCTCCTGACTCCATCACTGCTAATTGTAGAACACATACTAGCTTTAGGTTAGCAGACAAGCATGCCACATTTATCTTTATGGTTTCGGATGTAATACTGTCAACCAGATAGGTTCTTAAAACAAAGTAAAATGTGTAGTTGGAATTTCAGGACTTGAAAGGACTGGACAAGCAGTGCTTGAGTATTTGTGTTGGACAAGCTGAGTATTTTGCTTGTGTATCTTAATTAAATATTCACTTTTACATTTATGAAATCTTTTTGTTTACATAAAGAATAGGTTGCCTTATAAAATGTTGGAAAAGGTTCATTTATAGAGATGTTCTGCTAAAATACTGAAGATAAAAAGTATCAGTAATAGAAAGTATAAGCAAAAAATAGGCTACAAAATTTAAAAGTGTTCAGAACATCTTAACAGAAATTATATCTGATTACAGTATTTTATTATCAGTATGCTAATGCAGAATTAATGGGCTCTGACTTGGGTATCAGGTTGTATATAACTTTAAACTTAACAAATCTGTACCACAGATTTTGGAAAGTAGTGTCGCATAGCATTTTAAGACCACTTTATGGAATCATAGGTCATTTCATTAATATCTCATAACTTATGATAGACTGGGACTTTTTTATTTGTAAGATTTATAAAAAGGATTTTATTATGAAGGAAAATTTAATATTGGATTGAGGGTCATTTTTATGTGAACATAACTGAAATTAACACCTTCCCTCACTATTTCCTACCCCCAATCTTTGAATTTTCCTTTCTGCTATTGTAATACTGCAGAAAAGGATACTGGTACTAAACTCCATTCAGAAGCACTTTACTTAGAAAGATTGCCATATTTTCGATAGGTGCAAATTGAATGATTTAAATTGTAGAACCTATCTCTCTGGTCCTAGAAAATGGAGATATCGACGAGCAAAGATATTATAGTAACTAACATGTGTTGCACTTATTTAAGTAGCATTTTTTTCCCTTCAAAAATAATTTATTTCTCAGAATCTCTTTCTGAAAAACATTCTAGTCATATATATGAATGAGGTGATTTTTTTTTTTATTGCACAAAATTTCTGTATATGGTATACATTGTTTATATATGACGCATATGTAAATATATATTGTTTCTAAAATAATTTATAAAATATAAACCACATATACCCTCTTTGTACATAGCTACCTAAAATGGGAAGATGTTACAAAGATATCTTGAACATATTATAAATGTCTTACTTTAGATCAAGTTAAATTTAAATATATGCTGTGGATTGGTGACTTTTTTGTTTTCCTAATGCTGTAAGGAAAAGTAGGCTCATCATTTTTTTTTTTTTGCACATTTTTATTGTTCTCTGTAAATGTAATTTGTTAATCCTGTGAAATTTGTCATAGATAAATTTGCTTGGATTATCTTGTCACCACCGTATCTGCATTCTTTTGTTCATTGCTTATTCATAATTTAACAGTCTGGCAGTGAGCCTTTTTGGGATGCTCACAAAAGATATATGACCTCTACCAGCTGCTACTATAACCTGCAGAATGCACAGCAAGACATTAGAAACGTGAGGATTCCTCTACTGATTAAAGTGCTCTTCATTTAAACAGTCTGTTCATAAGAATCTCAGGAATCTCTTGCTACCAGCAGTTTTGATTTTTTTTTCTTCTTAACAAAATTAATTTTAACAATTGAATCTTCCTTTGGTATGAATTTTTCAGATTATCCCAAGGAAGTTAATTCCTTGAATGCTGTTTCTTCTTTGTAACTAAATACTTAAAATTTTTATATTTGGGGGTGTTAAAGTTATCAAGAAATGGTTTTATTGGGCAAGGAAGAATGGAGAGTAGAGTAACTATCACATCCTAATCTTTGAAGAAATGGTTGGTTTAATCCTACTTGAATCCAAGCACTTTACAGTTTATACTTAAACACCCCATATTATGTAGTATGTAGCAGACATTAAAAATAGAATGTTACTTGAAGTGTAACCATATATTTAGGTTTTCGTTATTCTAAATTAGTTTAGCATATGAATTTATTTTCATATTTTCTCTCTCTCTCTCTCTCTCTCTCTCTCTCTCTCTCTCTCTCAAGAAATCAGCAGATCAGTTTATGAGTAATGGTGAGTTTTTGCCTCTCTTCTATGCAGGCATACGATTACAGTTCAGAATAATTCATTGCTAATCCATGCAGTATTGGTTCATCTCCATCACTGTTCTGTGATTAGAGCCTCAGGCCTGCTGCCTTGCTTTTTGCCCTGATTTTTTTTTTTTTTAACTGCAACCCTTGTTTTAATATAGTTCTGTAGTCACCACTCTCCTACTGGCCCCTCTCCATTCCATATATATATATATATATATATATATATATATATATATATATTGCAGTAGATTAATATTTATTTGAAGCTATTTTTCAGACTTTGTGAAAAATGTATTAATTTCTTACTGTGAATCTTCATCGAAGGGATGGGGAGAGGGAAGATGAGGGACCCAGGTATGCAGCTCTTCCTATGGAGTAAAGCTATGGCATTTCCAACCTTCATTCTTTGCTGTGGTCAAGGTTTGTTCTTTATAAACAAATCAGGTAGTTTAGTTGCCTGTAAAAACATTTTAGACAGATTAAGCTACAATGTTAACAGTCGAACTCTTCTTTATTACAGTTCTAAAATGGCTTTTTGTATTTTCCAAGTATATACTGTAGTCAGTGCAACTGCCATAATATACATTGATCAGCTTGCATTGAATATTTCCAGACAGGGACACAAAGCTATCATTTTCTTTAACATCAGAATTTGCCAATTTTACCAGAAGGTCATCTAACAGAATTTTAAAAGACTTTGTTTCAGATCTCAGTAGTCCTGTGTTCCTTTTAATAATTACTTTCGTCTCATTGTAGCCATGTGTTTGAAAGTGTAGGTCAATGAGGATGATTGCATTCAGAATTTCATGATCTGTGTAGTGGAACAAATTGAAAGCAAAGCCTGTATCAATCACTGTGAAGGGAGGGTTAATTGTTACCGCTTCTCAAGCCTCTGGACAGATAAACCAGTAATGAAATACTTATTGCTCTGATATGTGAATGCTAAAGGATGAAACAATGGAAACAGAAGCAGTCTTCAGAGATAACCAAAAAGGCAAAGAAAAAAGAATAAACTGAAAGTATGGAACAGTGTACTGCATTAACTCTCTTAAAAGTAATATTGTTCTAGCCTCTTACCCATCTTTTTCTGGCAGGTTGGGACAGTGTCATATATCAGGTTGCTAAAGCCAAATAAGAATGTAAATGGAAAACTCTGTAAAAAAATCTACACAAAAAGCAGTCTTATGCTTTATATGAACTCTGTATATTTTACAAAAATAATGTTTGAGATAGTATTTTATGTTTTCACTTTTGAGAGACTAGTGATGCTGTACATGTTAAATATTATAAATGCACCAGTGGCTTAAATTCTAGAATGTTTTAAAGGCTTGTTTTGTTATATCTGAAGAGATTTTGGAACTATTGGTCCACTTTAGACCAAAATATAGAGGAAATTGTAAAACACATAAAGAAATAGTAAAATAAGAATTAGCGTTGCAGAGAAATCATGAAAGTAAATACATTTAACCATTTCTTCTATATGAACTTAACATTTAAACATCTGTTAGTTACTTATATGTTGAAATATATGCAAAAATATTTAGCCAAATTGAAGTCTTAGGCCCATGACAATCATCTCAACACAGTGGGTAGTTCTGAAAATTAATGAGAATGATAATACTGTAAAGACTGTTCCAGAGTTTGCCCAAATTCATTATCTAAGACTCTTGTTAAGAACATCTCAAAGAATTTTAACCAGGAAAATATATTAATGGCTCAAAAGCATTTTCAAAACCCTGAATTATAAAAGTATAATGGAATTATATATGCAGGAGTTACAGTTAGCAATACAGATAGCAGAAGATATTATGAAGGCATATTTTTCCTAATGTATACTGCTCTTGACTGTGGTTTCATCCATAGGGTTTAATCCTACAGATTATTTCTTTTGTATTTGGGATAAGAAAATCAGGATCACTTAAAAAATACAATGGATTCCTTCCCATTGACATAGGGAGGCCTACAGCTTTAAAAGGTTAGATGTGCTTTTAGCAGTCGTTTCAGATTTGATACAAACAACTACTAACAAGTAGAATATTCTTAGCAAAAAGAAAGGACTGTTCTACATATTTATATTTGTCTTCAGAATGTCAGGAATTTCTCAAGGCCCGTTTCTGTGCAGTAGTGATGCGGCTGCACAGCGGCTTAAACAAATGATTGGGGCACAACCCTTTTTATGACAGTAGCACCACCGTCTAGCTAATGATGTTTTGTTTATTGTAAAAGATAACTGTAATAGTAATGCTATGACATCCCAGGATCAGGGGATATTTAAAGTGCTACTCAAATACACCAGTGTGTAAGTCAGTAGAAAGCCCGGAAAGTCAAGCTATACCAAAGGGTATCAATTTTTGTGTATGACGAAGGGCAGGCAAAAGAACAAGAAGTGTTTCAGCACTAAGTAATAGATGTGTACTTAAGGCGAGAGCCCATGGATATGGAGGTTGTCAGAGCTCTACATTATGAATTACCAGTGGTAACTTGCTCTTTGATTATTAGTAGAACAGCAGGTAATGGCATAAATCCTGGTAACCAGTGGCAGTCTTTCTTTATCTTTATAGGAAGGCATACTCTACACAGGTTTTCTTAACCATCGAGAGCCTCAGTTTCTTCATCTGTGCAGAATTGAATTGCTAACATTTCCTTCCAGCTGCAAAAATCTATGATGACATAATTTGAATTATGTGGCTATATGATTCAAAATAATGAATTTAAGTATGTGGTGGATTTTTTTTCTAATGGTATCAACATTTACAAATATTCCTTATTATTAAATTGTTAAATAAGTTTTTAGATCAAATGTGAGGCTCGTCCTACAGGTTTCAATCAATAAAATATAGGATATTTAAATAGTTTTCTTCTATGAAAACATCTTTGAAAGGAAACTTCTTATTGCAAGAATGTCCAGAGGGACATTGCAGTAGAAGGAATAGGCTGTATTAAGTTATTTTTTAAAGTGACATATTATGCACATGATTCAATGTAGCACTAAAGAAAAACACTAAAAGTGTTTAGTGAAAAATACATTTGTTGGTTAAATTCAATCGAGACAGTAGAACAACTCTGGAAATATTTGAAAATCAGATGATATATCATAAAGAAGGAGGTTAACAATGTAATATTTGATGGACAGGTGAGAGCTTAGGGGAATAACTGATCTCTGAAAATTTTGTGTGTTCCTAAAACATTTATAAAGGAATAAATTTCTGCAGTGAGATATCTGGCCAAACTACAACAATTATTTCTTTTTAACCTTGTTTCTCACAGGAGCTTTCTTCTAATTCCTTTCCCTTACTCATAAAGGTGAACTGATTTAGTGTTTATAGCATAGACAAATTTAAATATTTATGATTGGATAAGATTTCTTGCTTCTAATAAATTAATAACTTCTAAAAGATGTATCATTTTAGTCATTTATTTACTATTTTTTTTGGAAATTCCCAATTAATAATATGAATAGATACTGAAAGTATGTTATCATGAGACAATTAACTTTTTGCTTATTTTCTATATATGAAGATTATCTATGCTTATATTCTATATTTTATCTGTAGATTGAGTATTTTATCTCCTAAACCTATTTTATGCTTAATTGTCAGTGATAATTTCACACCACTGATCAAAATATTTTTCCTAAAAACACTCTGTTCCTCAAAAGGTAATTTTTCATTTTTCTATTATAAAAACACTTAGGAAATTAAAAAAGCATGGTGTAATGTAGACTGGACTTTGGTAACTCCTCTTTTTCCCTTTTCACTCATGAAAACCCTATTTTCTCAAAGCTAATTTTGGGTAGGTGTTAGGAGATAATCTGATTAGAATAATTTGCAGTTAGGAATGAAACTTATTTTCATTTTTCCAAAGGAGTCAATAATAACAAATAAAACTTCAGTTGATAGAACATAGAGAATCTTCAGTGTGTCGTTGTCTGTGTCTCCATTTCATACATATGTACCTTTTCCCAAGAGATACATTAGTCAGTAGTTTGAAATAACTTTTCTGAAAGCTGTTTTAGAAATAATGTACTAATTTTCTCACTTTATTAAGTGTAAAAATGGGTAAATAGCATTGGTTGGGTTAATACATGTGTTGTGCTTACTTTCATTGGTAACCATTTTTTCTATCTAGTTAAAAGTCCCTCACTGTGGTAAAGAGCTACCATCAAGTGAAGAAATTTAGAATTAGTTGATATATTACAGTACCAAACTTGGATGTGTCTACTCAGTGCCAAAATAGAATTTAAATGTTTAATTTATAGATGGATATAGTATTCTGTGTAGGAAGGAATCTGCAGCAGATCTTTAGACTTGGGTTGAACCAAACTACAGTAGACTACACAGTAGACTTCACTCTGCTCCTTTTCCCACTTCTTCTGCAGTTAGGCTCATTAACCAAGTCTTGTTCCAAGGGCAGACATTACTGTCTAGCTATATGCTGTTATTTATTTGTCAGCTATTTATTTGTCAACAGTATCTGTTCCATACATGGTCACAAAGACTTTTGTTAAGCCCTGATTGGATGTGGCCTCTTTTGACCTAAACAGGGATTTTTAACCCATGGTGTTATCAGTGTTATAATGGTTGGTGAATAGCCCTAGGGAATCTAAGAATATCCTGAGATGACATATTCATACGTTTCTATCGGTGACTCAATAGAGTATATTTTCTCCAAGAAGCTCTGTAAAGAATTGTGAAGAATCAGATTTTAGCCTACTTGCAAGCTAGTCAGTTAACCTGCTACAGTTTAATGGATGCTGTTAAAAGATGCAAAACCATTGGATTAGAGATTAAAAGTTTAATACAGCATTAGCAGTAGCCAGAGTATTAGCATTTAAGGCAATTTTCTGAGCCCCAGTTCCTAAAGGATGATACAAAGAGAGCCAGCTAGTAACTCCATGTGCAGTAGGTTGTGTTACAAGAGGAACTCTGAGTTTAGGGAACCTAAATCTTTTAAAATGGACAATAAACATGTCGTTCCTTTCCCCTGGAAGGAGAAACACTAGCTCTATTCTCCAAGGCTGTTTTCCATACAAATTTGAATAGATAGTGAAGGACAAAGAACAGATAGTGTCTTGCTTACAAGAGACCCATAGAGACTTTTCTCTCAATAGTCTGAACCACTCTGATGGAGACTGTTATAGAAGGGATGAGACGAACTAGTGGTGAAATAGTCCTATAGGTTAGAGCTTCTTTGAACTTAATACAACATGAAGTCAACTCTTTGGAGAGAAAATAACAAAGGTTCCAAATATGTAACTTTCCCAAAGTTTATATGATGCAGTACATCAAACTTACATAGTTTTAGCTGACTATGTAGTGGATGGTCCTTATGATGTTAATATATTCACATTCTCACGACTTTTTTGTAAGCATGCAGTTTTTCTGGGTTGCTCTACTTTGACTTGTTGAGCATCCCTTTGTTTCTTTGCATTATATCATTTAAGTTTCACCATCACCCAATAAGATAGATCTGTCAATATCTCCACTTTATAGATAAGAGCACAGTTAGTAAGATGTGAAACTGGGGTCAAGCCTCAGTCTGTATTGACTTACTGTATGAAAGAGATGACATCCTTTTGCCATACCACCTTCTTTTTGACTCTTGTAGATTTTCTATTTTCATTCTTTATTCTGGGGCTTCTCCATTTTCCCACAACACTTTCCTGCATCATAATGTTTTTCCCTTTTCTGTACCCTACTCCTCACCCTATATGGCCCAGCTGATACCATAGCTCCTTTCTTATATGTTGCCTTTTAATACTTTCTATGGACTTGTAGATATTGAGTTTTTCTGCACCCCCAAATTATACTAAACTTTCACTTTCCTTCTCATCTCATTGTTACTATCTCTATAAAGCTAATGATTGCAATCACAACATAAACAGAACAACCAAAAGTTTGCAGATCATACTTAGCATTACGCTAAGGTATTATATTAAAGATTGTTATGCAATCATGATCTTGTTTAGCAAGTTATAATCTGTAGTTCTATTTCCTACATAGTTTTTATAACATTTAATTGTGAATAGATTAACATTTTGTCAGTTGTGGTGGCATGAGTCATAATATATTCCTGTTTTTTGCATAACATTGCACTTTTGTCTATACCATAATTTGTTGATGTAGCAGGTATCTCACTCACAGTCTTGGTTAAAATAACCCATGGCTTCTGGTCAGTTCAGATCCAATTATAAATTAGTCATTCATCTCCAATCAATGCCCAATGACTTGGCACTTTGCTTTCTCCTTTTCCAGTCGATTAGCCCAATTTTTATCCCAATAGGATTTAGCAATACCATAATAATATAATTTAATGCAAATTAATTATCAAAACATATTCTAATAACTAATGAGACCACTCAGACCCAAATATTCTCTATGGATACATTCCGTAATTATTCTATGCAATGGAGATGTTTACAAAAGTGTCAATCAAATATCTGGAGATCATGCTAAAATATCAAACTGGAAGATGCCCTTGAGGAGGTGACAATGGATTTTAGAAACTGTCTATCTGTTGAAAAGCAAATCATAGTTCATCATCAGAATCTATCATTAAAATTCTAAATATTCATAACTGGTATAGAGGACCACTAACCAAAATGATCAATGATAAAGAAATAAATTATAGTTTTTTTTATGTACTTGTCTTTCTGCATAGTTTGTGATGGCTTTGGAAGGGAAGAAATCAGTCTCTTTTATTTTGCATGCCCAGTGGTGAAACACAGTCCTGGGATTGAGTTAGTGAGTAAAGGAATGAATGAATTCCAGTCCTAATTATGCCTATTACATATTTACATTTTAGCCCATGAATTCCCCATTTCTTTCAAATATCCACAACCACACTTTACATACCCCAGGACCTCTGATCTAAAAAAAGAAATTAACAGGGAAAAACAAGCATTTTTTAATTGTAAATATTTTACCAATGCTTAGAAATTTTTAGTGTATTATGGGTTTCAGAGCTGAATTATTTACATTGTCTGTTCTGGATTCCCTGAAGATTATATTCTTGTAACTATAGATAGAATAGTTTTAGGTTAAAGATGTGTTATGACTCTTTATTAAGCAAGGAAACAAGAAAATCAATTAAAACCAAATATACCATTGATAGTTTCATTACCTCCAAATAAAACCACCAAATATATGAATTCTGGAACAATGGAATATGTCCAATTAGAACCACATTTAATGCATTTTATAGTTAATTATAGTTCCATAAAATTTGAATTCCATTAATTCTGTATTTTACAAAATTGTACCTATAATAATTTAAGTTGATCAGACCAAAATTTGAAAATTCAATCATGTGAAATAGAACAGGTTACAAAGAGAGCTGACATTTTTTAGGGACCTCTTTTCTAGTAGCACAGTTCAGCCATCACATGGCCTTGTATACATAGTACCTGTAACAAAAATCATTGCACAGAAAATGTCATGTAAAAGTACACTGAATAACCATGATTAATTTTGCTCTTTATCATGATTGATTAATAGTGGTAGACATTGTTACTTTCATACAAACCAGTAGAGGGATAAAACTTGATAAACTTGCTTGAACTTAATATATATAAAGAAATGAAATAATTAATTACTCTAGGGAAATAATGGATCAGTAATTAAAATATACTTATTCTTTTCTCTTTTCTCTTCTCTCCAAACATTGCTCATTTTCTCCAAAGGTTACTATCTTTAGTCGCTAAATTTTGTCTTTATACATATTAGCCATATTCAGATATATTGATGTATCTCTTGAATAATTTTTGGAATAAAATTTAACTACCAATTTATTAACATACAGGTAAACAAACACATCCAATTCTCTGAAATTAAAGTAATATATGACATATCTGACATATTGAGGTTTATAACTAAATATGTCCAAACACAACACACACACATACACACACACACACACACACACACACACACACACACACACACACTCTATGCAAATAGAATCAGGGCTCTCTATCCTATAACATAGTTAGAAATTCTATTCAGTGTTAATAATGAAAACACACTCCAATGGGCAAAAGCTTTCTATTTGCCTAATGAGAGCACTTAGTTCCAGAAACAAGTATAACCATGCATGGCTATTTGGTGTGGTGCCCTAGCACTATGATGATTTTATTTATTTTGTTCAGATCCACACTGGCTTCCCAGCTCCACATGCAAATGGTCTTCTGTATGCAATATCTATTTAGGAAGATTACTCTATTTCTGAAAAACACGGACAATCTCTGGACTGTACTTTCCTACCTGGAAAATTTGAGCAACTACAAATATTACAGTTTTTGTAATTATATTTTAACAATTAATGCTTAGTGCATTATTTTTATGTCAGACACAGTGAAGAGCTCTTTAATATATTATCTTAACTTTCTAAATGTTGATTTTGTTAATTTGTAACTCATCTTTGATATCTTAAATACTAAAATTATCACTCATTGTAAAAATTAATTTTCAGTTCTAGGTATTTATTTTGTATTTGTGTCTTCTCAGGAATTTTGAAAGTTGCAGAAATTTCAGTTTTGTTTGAATGAGTCACTTATTGTTTGGACTGACACATCTGTCTCAGTTTGGAGAATGTGCACTTCTTAGTCCTGACTTTGATAGCTTTATGGAAGTTCTCGTTTAGTGAGTTTTATAAATTCAGACGTTTTGTAGCTTAAATGTAGAAACTCTAGCTTTTGAATCATTGCAGTAACATTCGTTGATTGCCACCCCAATGCAGTACAGGAAAGCTTCAGTGTAGCTTTCACATTTTGACCACTGTGCTATGTGCCTTTATCTCAGACTCACTGAGCATTTCCTTAAATATACTTCAGTTGCCTTAAAATTGGGTCTTTCCATTTTAAAGTGCCACCTAAAGGTTTGTTTCTCTTTTTGAAAAAATTTGTGACTTTTGTTCTCTACTTTGATTTTTATTTTTTTGTTACTTTATACATTCTTTAAAACAAAAGCTCTCTTTCCCTAAAATACCTGAAGCGTTAATACCCTCTCCCTTATCCCATGAACCTATCATTATTTTCAGTTTTTCTTAACCAACTGTGTTTAGCTTCCTTGTATTTCTCAAAACCAGAGGTGACTTGCTGCTTCCCAGAGAGCCAAGAGATTTATCTCCATAATCTCTTGGTAGCATTTGGCACTATGGATTGCTCCTAGCTTTATAAGGTACTCTGTTCCCTTGATTTCCACGAGCCATGCTTTCTGGTATTCTTCCCAGCTCTCTGTTGGTTCAGCATTCTGGCCTGGTTTTCTACTCATCTCCTTTTCTACTCCCTACAGGAATCTGCTACTCTGCTATTCATTCTCATGACTTCATGAAAGGAAATAATAAAGATGCTAACAACACCACAGTTGTTCATTTAGAGATCTCTCCTATTTCTAAACCTGTATACACAGTTGTGTATTGGCCATAGCCATTCACATGTCCCTTGGGCACTTCAAACTCAAAAGGACCCCAAACTTAACTGTACAGTGCTTGACACATAGTATGTGCTCAGTATACCGTATGTCAAATGAGTGAGTAGTAAATAAGTAAATATCTGGGCAGGAAATGTAGCCCCAGCACAGGCTCACACCAACCTGTTGATGGTGATACTGTTATCTTTCTCTGTCAAACTACTTGCACAGATACTCTTGTCTGCTTTGTCCTATCTCTCTTTTGACTTCCCAGTTTCCAGACACACTACTTATTTTGACTGATTCTTGAACTCTTGTACTTGTGTCTTGATGATTTTGTTCACAAGATTTTGCTCCCAAGATTTTGCTTTGCTTCTTATGCCTGATAAACCATAAATCCTCTTATTCTAGACCTGGCCTATTTTTTGACGGGATGCCTGGTATTTAATAGAGGTGTGTGTGCACATGCGTGTGTGTGTGTGTGTGTGTGTGTACACGTGTATGCTTTAACTGTAGTTCAAATAAAGACTCCAAGGATGAGTAATGACCTTGAGCCTAGTAATGTTCAAGTCAGGCAGTTGAAATGAGCTAACCCTTTAGAAAACTATGTTTACATTTACATGAGTAAATGCTTCATGTACTTTGATTCTATTGTCATTTTACCATTTTTAGACTTCTTTTCTCTCATGCAATCTGCCATTTGCATGAATCGTGTTAAAGTTTCTGGTGAACACAGACTCAACTATGATTGCGATAGTAAAGGAGTGAACCTGTTCAGTGAGAGCCCCATGAATATGCACGTAGAGCTGATTTTAGAAGCACAGGATAAGCTTCAATTCTTCGATCACAGCATCACCAGTTTGTGTTGAAATACTTGAGTGTGTTTCAGGTTTACCGAGGGGAAAGCTCTATTTTTTGAATGTATCAAGTAGTAACTATGAATGTAGTGCTATTATCTATAGTTTTTCTCTGCTCAAGTATACTCCACAAAGAGGGGACATACTGACTGAAGTGAGGTAGCTTGTGTAAACTAGCATAAACATTTTATGAACATTACGTAAGGGTTACATCATGCCTAATGTTTTATGTGAGTTTTCATTTACTTTGTGTGTGTGTGTGTGTGTGTGTGTGTGTGTGTGTGTGTGTGTGTGTGTGAATAATGGTTAATTGTTGAATTAGGCAGAATCTTCCTGTTTTTCCAAAAATGTATCAGGGAGTTTTGTAAAGAAAGGTGGTATATAGGTTATAAGATAGTAATCAGATACATAGAAGAACTTTAAAAAAGAGACCATACAAGAGGGTTTTCTTACTTTTGTGTTTTTTTTTTTTTTTTGTGCGTGTGTTCATATATATTTTTTCATTGACTTAAATATTTTTAACAGTCATTACCAAACTCACTTAATGAGTTTGGGAGAGAAGAAGGAAAGACAATATTCATTAGAGTGCCTTATTATATGTTTATATGCTTGAACATTTCTTGGAACAGAAGTAAAATCGTGCATTAATATAAAGAGAATCAGTTCAAATACAAATGAAAACTAAAGAGACATATCTTCTCCTGTGCCCTAAAGGTAGTTGACTGAGAGAGTTTCTCAGATGAATCATTGAAGAGCACCACAGTGGAATGTCACATTATAGACTTTTTGAGGAGGGAGCAGTTATTCTATACACTATTATAGCTTTTATTAATTCAGAAATAACAAAAATAAATTTTCCTCATTACTCTATTAGTCAGATGTAGTCATACTTAAAAAAAAAACATTATTTGGGTCCTTGGCAATAGAATAAAATATTTTCTTATCTATGAATTTTATTCATACAGCATGTATACTTATGTGTTTAATGTGGAATTAAGAAAAAGCAAAGGACTTATATGAAACTTAATAATGATCCTTTAAGAAATAGTAGGAGATGAAAACCTGCATTAAAACAGCTCCATTCAATCATAAGAACCCAAACAGCAGTGTCTTGTGTTTCGGTTTGTTGTGTTTTCCCCAGCATATGTGTTTAAACGTGTTCACCCACCTCTGGAAGCATTTAGAGAAATGTTTGTGTTGCTTAATTCCCCACGTAAATGGCAATTTCATGGCAGTTCTTGAAATAAACATTTTTAAACTTGAAAATATTTGTGTCTGTTTCCATTACAGAAACAAATATTTAAAACTCAAAGTAATACTTTACCAGTAATTCGAAACCTAATAACATTTCTCTGAAAAATGTGAATTCATATCTGATTGTAGTGCTGCCATCTTATATTGGTTCTGCTCTCTTTCACACTTAATCTGAATAACATGTTGTGATAAATTGCTCCATGTCTTAAATTGAGGATGCCTCTTGGTTATTCATAGTGTTGGTATTGTCCGATATCCTTTATGGCCACACCCTCCACCTTTATCATCGTTGTCATTGTCGTCATCGTCGTCGTCGTCATCCTCATCATCATCATCAAAGCAACGTGTGTTGAACTCTTTCTGTGCCTCAAGTAGTGCTAAGAGCTTTGCATACATTACCTCATTTAATTCCCAAAGAAACTACCCATTTTACAGGTGAGGAACAAAGTCTACTCTGTTAATCAGTCATAGTCTTATTTAAATTTTTTTAGAAACCGACATTTTAGTGATAAATAAAAAGTGAAAGAGTAAAGAGAGTGGCTCAGATGTTCAAATACAGAACAGCATGTGCTATACAGTTACCTAACTGTAACACAAGTTAAAATCTTCTAAAGTAAATAATCAAATACAAATATAAAATCCCTTAACAATTTTTCATTTGCAGTTATAGCATCAAAAGAAGCAATTAGAAAAAAAGGAAGCTTTTTTGGGTTAAACAAATAGTTTGAGACAGTGTTGTGTTACTTCTTGATGTCAGTAAGAAACTGTGTGTCTCTATTTCAGTTTAGGGCCTTAGTGTATTAAATAGAGGGAGAGGACATGACAGTGGTGAGATGTTTTGAAGAATGTCCTCTTACTTGTAAAGAAGGATGCCCACAAAAAATGAGTTGGTTGATTAACATTTATTTGAATTGAAAAATATAGAGATGAGATTTTTATTATTTGAGTTATTTAAAATGAAATTTGAAACTATTAAGCACTACTGATTTATTTCAGATTGTAAGTAATAACATCAGCATAAAGGTAGAACTAGATGAACCATTTAATAAATTATTAATAAATGGTGAAAAATGTTAGCTTAATAAGAAGAGTTTTTGCTTATAAATGGAACTGTTTTAGTGAAAACATTAATAAGATAGATTACTAACATTATATAATATCTAAGAATATACTAAATTTAGGAATTTATGCCACAATTTAAAAGTACATGCTTTATTCTTATGCAAGATTCCTTCATCTTTTTCCCTTCTGAAGGCTATTTATTGTTTAAGTGGGTATTATCCAGTAGTTGTTCTCATTGTGATAGTTGATGATCCTGAAGAAAGTCTAGATAAACTTGAATGATAAAAATGATACTTTCTAGGGCTAAAGAAGTGACTTTAAAAAATGCAAGCGTTCTGAATGCAAATAATAATGGCGAAATATGTCTTCTCTGTGTTTGCTGCAATAAGTCCTAAACTAGCTATCTTTCAGAATTTAAATACAGAGTAACCTTTGATAAGAGGAGATTTACCGAGTGGAAAGAAAACAGCAGATAAACACATTAAATTGAAATAATGAGCTCCTAGAAATGATAATGGATCAGGCTGTTCCAAAGCAAAGAATGGTCTCCTTTCACCTCAATAAAGTACTGGCTGCAGGGGAGGGCATGGAACAGGTATGTCTTGTATAGTTGATACTGAGGAGGGTGTACTGACTCTTTACACATACCTGTTGATTTGGTGGCTAACAGCTTTCAGCTCACCTATCTTCTTCCACTGGAAGAAGCAGTCATTACTGCTGTGGTTAACTTTGAACTTAGAATTGAGCTCCCCATTTTAATGTTTAAATTAATTTCACATTTGAAATTAATATTCAGTATCCAACTAGAACTTAGAAGATGATTCAATGAGATGATGCATGGGAAAATGCCTTTTAGATTCCAAAGTTCTCTATAAATACTAAGTAATAAGATAATTGCATGGTATAAATAATCCTGATGCTCAGTTCTTAGGGCTTTTATTATTGTTGTGAAAAAAGAAGAATAGACTGGGGAGAAGCTATGCTCTGGGAGGTCAGAGATGCCATTAATTAATGGAAGATTCAGTTTTTCATTGTCTGTTCTTCCACAATATACCTGAAAATTATATTTAAGGAATAATTGTTTTGCCTTCAATGAAATATAAGTTTCAAAGCGATCACACTTATAAAAATAATGACCAAATATGGAAAAATGACTGATAATATCCAATATAATGTTGTCTTCAACTGGGAAATTTTCTGTAGTTCTTTGTTTTACTTTTTACTACACTAAAAATGGCAAATATTCATTGATTTAGTGCTTGCTGTATGCTAGACTCTGTGCTAAAAATATTTTATGTATTATTCATTCCATATTCAACCTTATGGGGTAGGCATTATTGTTGCAATTTTATAAATGAGGATGCAGCAGTACAGAGAGATTAAGTAAATTACCTAAGGTCACACAGCTAGGAAATTTTATAGCTGGAATTTCAGCCCAGGTCTCTTGGACTTTTGATCTCAGATTCCTGTTTGATATACCATATATTTTGTGCTTAAAATTTCCCCCATTATTTTGACCATTTTTTTTAAGTTAAAATATTCAGCTGTTACATATGTACATATACAGTGCTATAACTAGAGGAGAAAACAGTATCTCAATGAAGACATTTAAAATTCCATATGAGTAGAAGAAATTCTGAAGATTTAATGGAAGCATCTATTGTAAATCAGGTATCCTATTTGTTCTGCTAGAGAAAGAGTTTGCATATTTTAAAGGCTATATCTAGAGCAGCATAAAAAATGGCACTTGTGAAAGTCTAAACAAAGACTATTTAGAAAAAATTCTTAGTATACGTGCCATATAATGTAAACATACATTAAATATTTTGGTTTGAACCATCGGTTTGAAAATTCTCAAGATGATCCAGGTTGATGTCTTATATATGTATTAGACTATATTAGTCAATAAATTTACCAGTTTTATGCTTGGGGTATAATTATGGATTACATGTTTTCTAAACCCAAAGTTTAATAATGATAGTTTCAAGTTTTAAGTCACGTCACTTTGCATAACCAATACGTTCATACAATAGCATTTATTATCTAACGCAGTTTCTGATGGGCATGAGTCTTGGAGTGCCTACCTGGGTGGTTCTGGCTCAGGGTCTCGTGAGATTTTAGTCAAATGCTGAAGTGAGAGTATTCCTTCCAAGATGGCTCAGCTCATGTGGTTGTTGGCAGGCCTCAGTTCCTTGCTGGCTGTTGACTGAAAGTCTCATTTTCTTTCCTTCTAGACCTCTCCATAGGCTGCCTGAGTGTCCTTACAGTGGCAGTTGGCTTACCTCAGAATGAGTGATGAGAGAGAGGGAAGGAGGGAGATAGAGGAGGGAGCTTAGATGGAAGCTTCAGTCTCTTAGAACCTGATGTTGGAACTATCATAACATGTTCTGTTGGTCACAGAGATCAACCCTGGTACAGTATGGATGGGAACTATACACAAGTGAAATATTAGGTGGGAGATTATTGGGAACCGCCACCCTGGGGACTGATTATCACAAACATTTCATTAGGAAAAGTACCAATAGTGTCCCAAGGTTTTTATGAGGAGCTGTTACCAATATTGTGTCACAAGAATTGTAGTTAAAAAAAAAAAAAAAAAAAAAAAGCCCGAACCAAATCCTCTTCCTGCCTTAGATAGCACTTTGCAATTTTGTTGCATTGAATTTGTAGGTATAGATGAAATTTGTTATATCAGGCTAAAAAGTCATTTTTATAATGGAGCTATTATAAAATATCTGGAACTATAGGTGCTGGATTTGCATGTCTGCTTTTCAGTTTCCCACTGCACTACTTTTAAATCTCAACTTTCTTATCTATAAAATAAGATTAATATTAGCCTGTAGACTTGCAGATTCTACTTATAAAAATCCTAGTCTGGTAAAGAAAAATAAATGGTAGATAGTGGAATTAGTAGATGAGAAGACAAAGAAAATGTTTATTTTTTTAAACATTTTTAAAGAAAGATTGCGTTAAAAGTTTTAGTGCAGTGCCATAATTTAGAAAAGAATGTCAGGTGGGATTGCCTCTTAAAACTAAAATAAGTAAAAAGAAATTCATGTTACTAATAACTTAATATAATGAGGCTAATTGAGAAGAGCAAAGCGACATCAGGACTTAGGTTGAAAGAGAGATTAAATTAAAACTGGGGGGTATAAGGGAAATCTCTGTACCTTCCAATTTTGCTGTGAACCTAAAACAGCTCCAAAAAAAGTCTTGTTTAAAAATGGACTTTACATAAATCTTTTAGAGATTCATTTATTATGCAAAATTATGAGAGAATTAATTTGAACCTAGAATTACATACCAGCCAAACTGTTAATTATATTCATATTTCAAAAATGAAAGGAATAAAAATGTTTATCTTTCAAAGAAAAAACACACCAAAAACTGTTTTTTAAAGGCATTTACAATAATGGGGACTAAATTTTAAAAATACACTGTAATACCTGGTTATCATTAAAAATGAGTTTATAAACCTGGGAAGAAAGTTTCAAAAAATAATCAAGTCATTAATGATAAAGCAACTGAACTTGATTTTGATTCTTTTCTATTACTATATTTTAGGTTAGAAATAGGTTAAATTGACATCTAAAAATTCTTAGTTTTTGAGGAAAGGCATTGTTGGTCTTCACAGTTTTGTGTTTGCTGCCTTCAGTTGCTTCTGTTACCCTCAGGCACTGTGACTTCATTGATTTTCCTACCCAGAGACCTAACCTGGTATGTACATTCTGATTCTTGTTCAAAGGTTCATGGTTTGTTTGTTTTTTTTTAACCTCTGCAAAGGAGTGGTTTTTTTGTTGTTTTTTTGTTTTTGTTTTTGTTTTTTTTTGTTTGTTTTAACTTTTCATCGTTAATTAAAACACATTCAGAGAAGCCCATATATATAAACAATTTAAAAATAATTATAAAAAATAATTACCCACTGTATTCATTTTCTAGGGTTGTTATGACAAAGCTCTGGCTTAAATAATAGTTTTATCGTCTCACCATTCTAGAAGTTAGAAGTCCCAGATCAGGGTGTCAGCAGGGTTGGTTCTTTCTGAGGACTGTGAGAGAGAATCTGTTCCATGCCCCTCCTAGCTTCTGGTGGTTTCCTAGAAATCTTAGGCCTTCCTTGGCTTGTCATTGTATCACATCAGTCTCTGCCTTCATCTTCCCATGATGCTCTCACAAGTTTTTCCTTTTTTTATACACTGGTCATATTGGATTAGGGCCTACCCTAATGACCTTGTTTCCTAATAAGGTCACATTCTGAGGTACTGGGGGTTAGGTAGGACTTTCACACAACACCTACCTGGGTTAAGACAGATGTTATTACTATCCCAGAAATAACCACTGGGAGGTATTCAATCCCCTTCCTCCCTGTGGTAATCATGATTTGAACTTTTGTGAAAACGATTTCCATATTTTTCTTTATTGTCTTTACCAACAAGAAATATAGCTTTTTATTTAAGACTTCTTTTATGAAATGGATAAGTTTTAAAAGGTAGGACTGGAAATTATATGCCCTGTATAATGTTATCAGTTCCCTGGAGGCAATATTTATTAAAAATGTCTACTTTTATGGGTAAAAGTTAAGTCACGTCATATAACACTTAACTTTCAGTGGGTAGATAGAGGTAATATTTTGTGAGTTCCATTTCTGATCATATTTTAATTTTTTATACAGTGATGACTAATATCTGTGTAAACTTTTCTGGGATGTATCTTATTCCCCCATTTTGTTCATATTGTAATGAGATCCATGATCATGGTTTCTAAACATTTCATTACTAAGGACTCAAATTATTGTGTTCTTTTTAAACACATTTTGCAATAGTTTAATCTTGTAAACAGCACTTGTTAAGATATAGTCAGGTCTTGCCATTCTTTATTAGTTAGTGATAGGTGTCTACCAGTGGGACACTTGGTCTGCCTGAGATATCCTGTATAGTAAAGCTGCCAGTATAATACTAGTTAAAACCAAAGAAACTTGATGTTTTAGTTATCTTATTAAGCCTTATTTAGGAACAAATGCAAGACTTTTCTTAGCTTTTAAAAAATGTTAAAAATAATTTATGCTTGTTATTACCTTGGAAGATTCCCAAAGATCAAGGTTTCAGTGAAACACACACACACACACACACACAGTCTTTGCTGAAGTCTGCAGCCTGAAAGAACAGTTAAATTCCTTGTAATCACATTTTTGTTTTAATTAAAGTCTTCAACCCCATAAGTACAAATGGTTGCCAAATTTTAAATGACCCATAATAAATCCAGTAGGTTGCCCTGTTCACTTATTGTTCTCCCCTTTATTAAAATCCCTGCTGTGTCTACTGTAGAAAAGGGGGTAAAAAGCAACACTTTCCCCCGCAGTAGATCCTTCATATTTCTTTGATGAACAAAGTACATTTTAAAAGGATCTTTGACAACTGTGGGTTCTGGAACAGGAAATGGTTAGAAAAAGTGATAGAAGGATTAGGATAGAGTAGCTTATGCCCAAAGTCGACTCATTTCAGATTTGTTTGCTCACAAGAGAGCCTCCCAGGCACACTGGAAAACGGGGGCTCTCCTCAATCTGAAATGCTTACCTCATTTTGGTGGGACTGGAGCTCTGCAGTTAGATACATTAGGGCTAACACACAGTCTCTTTGTACAAGGCAGATACTTCCAGAAAGTACCCTTACAAATTACTTTGATCATATTGCCTTCTGTCTATATCGGAGGTGAAGGGCATTTTGCTTGGGGTGTTAGGGTGGGAAGAGAAACGGTTTTGGTGGTGGTAGTGGGGGACCCTTCTGTGCTATAGGAAGGGGAGTGCTTATTAAGATTTGAATAAAGGCACTTTCAGCTTAGTATCTAGGAAAGAGAAAACTAAAGAAAGAAAAAATTTTAAGAACCCATTCATCTGTTTGAAGTTTTTGCCTTGAGCTAACTCCAAACCAAAACAAGGAGTGGGATAGTGTGGGTTGATGTCTCTTTTTAAATTTTTTAAATTTCCTTTTTCACTGAACTTAGTATTGATGATGGGAATATTTGATCCATAATTCTGCCACATTAAGCCTGACCAGGCATCTGGGGTTGATCAGACACCTAACCACAATCTAAAAAGTTATTTGTTGTTTGAGAAAAGTGTTCCAAGTTTCATATAAAAGTGTACTTTTTGAATATTACTTGTTTGTAAGTTTGGAATTGCTTGTAAATTAAAATCTGTTTATAGTTCTGCAAGTGTATTTTGAATTTTGAATGTCGTTTCTATAGCAAGGATACCTAGATTAAGTAACCCTTTCAAGTACTGTCATCTGAAATAGGCCATAATGGGCATAAGCGAATAGTTTTTATTTTCTACAATAAATTACTTTATTTGAAGTCAAGAACTTTATCAAATTGATATCTACTCCTTTGGCACATAATATATTGCTTTGCACATAGATTAATAGATTAATATTGAAGAATGAGTGAATGGTTGTATAGAGATAGGATGTACAAATAGAATGTAAGCATTTACATGAGTAGATTTGTGAGTTTGATTATTGTCATCTAAGTGACGAAGGGAGTTCATACTTTATTATCAGTAAATTTATTCAATAAATATTAAACCGAACACAGGATTGCTAGTCACTGTGCTGACTGCTTTGCAGTGAGCCAAGATGAATGAAACAGGACCTCTGTCCTCATAGACTTTACTTTCCAGTGGGAAAACAGTCATAATAATAACATATGAAAAACATGATGTGGGCTACAGTTAAGATACAGGTAAAGTGCTTTAAAGTAGTTCAGAAGAGTAAGAAAAATTCAGGTGTTCATTGACATTTGAATTCGAATTTAGAAATGTGATGAAGAAAAAGAAGGTACATATCAGGGATGTTTTTCACTACAGATAACAGAAAAATCAGCTGATAGTGGCTTAACACAATAAATAACTTTAAAGGGGTAGGTGGCCATTGGTATGGGTTTAAAAACCAAATAGACAGAACTAGTGTCTTCTTTGGTTCTCTTGGCTCCTTTCCATGGTCAGGAGGTAGCTTCTCCTACTCTACCATGTCTGCTCTCAAGGCAGAATGGGTGAGGGCAAATGGAGGTGCAGCCACTTTCATGCTTTTTATTCTGAAAAAAGGCTTTTCCAGAAGTTCCAAGCTGATTTCTGCTTATATCTGATAGGTCAGATCAGCGTCACATGGCCACCTTTAATTATCATGGTACCATCCAGATTATACTTAGAACATTTTCTTTTTTAAAAAAGTCGAAACCAAACAAAAACAAAAACAAAGAAAACCAACACACATCAAAAACCAACTAAAGAAGGTTTTCTGTAGTGTTACTAATGAGAATAAATATAGAAAGATGTCTGATCAGTAAGGTCATCAGTCAGAATATAGTAGCTAATCAATCATGATCTCTAGATTTGTCTACAATTAAAGGATGCTATTTGTAGAATAGTCTTTTGTTGCACCATACTAGCAAAGATTTGACATAATACTCTGCAACGAGCACTTGAATGATTAAAGACTTCTAGTAGTACAGCAGGTCCTTGAATAACATTGTTTTCAATGTCATTTCATTAATACGTGGATGAGGAAAAAATTCAGTTCTGGCTGGGGCCACTGTCTGAGTGGAGTTGGCACATTCTCCTCATGTCCGTGTGGGCTTTCTCCAGGGACTACGGTTTCCTCCCACATCCCTAAGATGTGCACATGGGGTGAATTGGTGTGTCTGAAATGGTCCCAATCTGAATGAGTGTGGATGTATGTGTGAATGACCCTCTGATGGCAGAGTGCCCTATCCAGGGTTGGTACCTGTTTGGTGTCCTGAGCTCCCAGGAGAGGCTCTAGCCACCCAGATCCTGAACTGGAATAATTGGGTTGGATAATCATGGTCTTATTTGTTCTTATTTATCTTTCTTAAATGTATGTCTAGCTCATATTTATTTCAATATAATATCAGAAGTATATGGGTCTCTATTTAGAAGTTTCTATTTTTTGTGACCAGAAATATGCCATAGGAACTTAACTCTTGTTTATATCAATTAGCCTATGGTAAAATTGGTTTCCATATGTCATTTAACTTAAAGTGGCAGTTTCTAGGAACCTATTGACAATGTTAAGTGAGGACTGTCTGTATTGGAATAAAGAATGTAAGCCTCCAGACCAAGTCTTTTTACACCACCAGCCTAGAGAACTTGTATTAACAGTTGTGTGATTCCTTGTCTTTGTTTGAGAAAATATGTTTTTTTTTTTCTTTCTGTTTCTAAAAAGGACTTGTTGCCATGATTTCTTTCAAATGGTCGTGTTCACCTTTGTTGATGCTGTCAGCAGAAGAGATTTATAGAGACGCATCTTTGCTTGAACAGTGTGATGGAGCAAAAGGTGTTCACCATTTCTTATACTGGTATCATATCATTTTTTATTTTTATAATTTTTTTGTAGATGAATGCAAAATTCTTTGTAGGAAAGGAAGACTAAAAATCCAACAGCTCATAGATAAGAGATAGCTCCTATAGTTAATGGAAGAAAATAACAGCAAAGAGGTTTGAATTTTTAATGGCATCTCCGCCTCTCAAAAGTGATTGTCTTCTTTGGAGGTTTTTTGCTGATACTGTCATGGCTATTGTTATGGTGGTGGTGGCGGTGTGTCTCTGTGTATGTGTATTTTGCTGGAACCACTCTAACCTTAGACTTTTCTTCTGGTCTTCTTGGGGACCACAACCAAGAAGGAGCAAAGGCGATCCTGGTGATTGGTGTACGTTAGTGGATTTCAGACATTAGTGTACATAAAAAATCCTTTGTGAAGCTTGATAAACAAGAGAACTTAAAGTTATACTAAGTCAGGCAGGGATGGAGACTGGAAATCTACAAGTACTTCTGATACAGGTGGTCCCTGGATTCCACTTCAAGAGACACTGAAGTAGACAGTAAGTGAGGCAGTTGGGGCAGTTAAGAGGACAGCTCGCACACCAGGTCTTTGTATGTCTCACCTGCTCCTGATCTGTAAAGTCAGAGGTCTCCAAAATGGGAATGTGCACTCTAGGTAGTTCACAAGAAGACACATTTTGGTTCAAGAAAGAAAGAATGAAACTTCCATTTATGTTCATTTTTTAACTTTGCCTTTTAATATTTACTTCTTGTTTATGTTTGGTAATGTACATGCTATATTAATACAGTTGTACATATTTATAATTAGAGATAGGTAGGCACATGCACTTTAAAGGTCTGTTCTGGAAAATATTTTACTGTTAGTGGTGTGTGATCAAAGAAGTTTAGGGATCGCTGCTTTAAATGATTTACAAGGCCAAAATCCATACCTCTTTCTGTTCTTTGTAAGAGTTTATTGTTCCTTAATTGTATTTCATTTGGATATTGACATTAGTCAATGCTCTTTTTATTAGTATATATGTATACAAAGATTGAAAGGAGGAAATGGCTTTGCATTTTGTGTCAGGTAGAAATATCTGTGGCCTAAGGTTAATCATCTGATCTGACACCTTTATTTAAGCAAACCCCTACTGAGGAATCAGTAGAAAAGAATCAAGGTAACTTCTGTCTAGCAGGTTATGGACATCACTTCACCCACTTGCAGAGCTTGCTGGCTCATCACAGCATACTCAGAGACTCAAGAGTAGGTATGTGTAAATGTAGATTTTTCCGAGACTCAGCTGATTTATTTTTAATCTTGAGTTAGCCTCTTCTGTTCTGTTCTCAGATGACTCTTTCTATCAAATATGTCTCTGCAAGGTTGAAAAAAAGGCACCATTTTCACTGCATAAAATTATATTTTAAAGGTATTTTTAATGTACAAGAGCTAAAAGTACCTGTTGTCACCATAATTATGAATATAGTCCATTAGATAAACTTTTCATTTCCCTTAACTGGAACTGGCAGCGAGATTTTGCCTCTTCGTAGTTTCTATCCTTTAAAATGGATTGTAGGATCCAAAGATGACATGGTTCCTCTAGTTGGTATTTCTAGATTTAAGACCATTATTACTTTTTTACAAGTTTTGTCACACACACACATACACACTCTACACACCTACTTAATCTATTCAATTAAATTGTCAATTGAGAAGGAAAAACACATGAAATTGCTGGCTTGAGTAAAAATTTGAGCAGTTTCTGCAATTTTGTCATTCTTTTAGTAGCCACAGAAACACAGGCAGTATGTTAAGATCTGAATCTATTTTGGGGTCTCATTTTAAAAATTATTTCTTCTTTTAGTGCTATTTCCCCCTTGGTGTTTCTCAGAATTATTATTGGATGGGTCTGGGTAAATTGGAGAAGAATGGCAAAATTGGAATTAAAATGATAATAAACGTAACTAGCCACTAGTGATGTTTATTGAGCCCACATGTGCCAGGCATTGTGCTAGGTACTTTAACATCTCTTTTAATGTTCACAATAACCACACAAGTTGGGTGCTAACCACACAAGTTGGTTGCTATTGTTATTATCCCGTTTACAGATGAGGGAAAGGAGACGTGGGGAGGCGATAAAGCTTGCCAAGAATCACTCAGCTCTTAAAGTAGAAGAAAAGGCTGGATTCAAGATGTGCAAGGCTCTGTTCTTTAGTGGGCTCTACATATTCTGCTTTTGACTTTTTTGTAAGATTGGAAGTTGGGAGTTAGAATGGGGACAGACCATTCTGGGGAAAATAAACTTGTCCTACCCTACCCCAAAGGAAAAGCCCACATACACTGCTGGGAGCAGCGCTATACCCTGTATAACTCAGAGAGCATGATTTCCCTTGTATTTGAAGAGAATGGTGTCCCTAAGAGTTATATGAAGTGGGCATACTGTCTGGGAGCTCTGTCTCAGGCATGGGAAGTTGGACGAGGGTAATGGAGTTTGTGTGTATATAAATCTTAACAACTGTATGTAGATCTGGGTGCTAGGGTGCTGGGTGGAAGGAGGGCCTCCCAGACTCTTTATGGAGGAAACTGCTACTGGAGGGGCTCGCTGTGTGTCTAGGTTCCTATCCCTCAGAAACATTCTGTTTTCATTTTTGAAACTTGTTTTTAATCCATAGGTTCGAGACAGTTAACATTTCTGTATTTTAGTTTATTCCTCTGTAAAATGGCAATGATAACTGTTTTGCATACTGGAGAAATGTTGGGTGGACTGGTGAGAAAAGTTTTTCAAGTGATTAATTGCTATTTTTCCCCCCAAAACAAAGTGTCAGGTGATGACTACATTCAGTTCTAGATTGATATTTTCCTCAGTCTCTAAGGTGACGACCTTTCAAGACTGTTTTTTTTCAGATGTAGTTTTTGTAAAGTGGAGACATCAGGAATCCTGTCTGTCCTCTCATGTTTGTACCTGCCTCCATACCTGTGATATGATAAGAACTCAGTAAGTAATTGCTGAGTTAAAATTGTTCAACTATTCTGAGCCTTGGTTTTCCTTGTGTATAAAATGGGGATGATAGTGTGAATCACATAGGAAATTGTGTTGGATTACATCTTGAAGAGTTTAGTATAGTGCCTGCCACATAGCAGGCACAAGATAAATGTTTGCTATTGTTATTATTCTTATTGTCGCTTATCTTTAAAGCATCGCTTCTGGGTGCTGCGACTTAAAACTTGTGTGCTCTGGAACAAACTAGTTAGGCTTGTCTGAGTCCCAGTTTCTTATTCTGTAAAATCGGGATATTAATGCCCACTTCTCTGATCGCTGTGAAGTTTAAATATGATTAAGAAATAAGTTACTTAGTGTATATTGTGTGCATCACTGAATTAGACATGTTTTCTGATTTAATCCTTGAAAAAAATCTCTTGAGGTAGTACCATTGTTATCATTTTACAATCTAGAACACTAGAGCTCAGAGAATAAGGATTTCAATGGAAAGTCACATAAGTTTTACGCAGCCAGTATCTGTCTGATGCCACTTTTCTGTACTTTGTAGCTTTAAGGCCATTTAAAAGGACCATACGTGTGTGTGGGCCATTATTTATGACATCTCTTTCTGTGGGCTTGAGAGTTGCAGTACAGCAAGGCACCCTAGCGTAATTTGCTCTGTTTAGGTATTTAAATACATCATGGTGGAATGAACATTTGAGAGAATCACATCTTTCCCCAAATTCTCTTTGCTTTTAAATTTTTTAGATTTTTTTTCTGGCCGAAAATACTGGATCCTCGATTTCTCAGCTCAAGAAAGAGTAAAATTGCATAACCGAAATTTGGAATGAGGCCCTTTTTGTGTTACATTGTCCTTTTGTGGGCTTTGAAATGATTATTAAGTACAAGGGGCTTACTAAACCAGGAGGTCATTTTAGTTCTAAAATTGTGCCAGTTGACTTGAGAAACTTTTTCTAAGGTAAAAAAACACAACATAATATTTTATCAATTCTAAAGCAGCTAAATGGAATTTCTGTGAGTGTTAAAATTTTGCCAGAAGATCATGATTTTGAATATATCACATATTCAAAGACCTGGAAGCTAAAAGTAACTACTTTATAACTATGTTTTTCTCTGGGGTGTTTTAATTAAAAAACAGTTTGAGAAACAAGAAGAATCAGTTTCTAGCTTGAAATATTGTTTCTCTGACAGATCTTTCCTGGCTGGAAGTCATCCCAAAGTTGTTTGGAGTGTCAGGTTCAGAGTTAATTGAGCTTTCCTATTTAGTGAAAAGGGGGGCCTCTTTTATTTTGGTCTGTTGTTCCCATAGTTGTGAGTTTTGGAAATGTTTGACTCAGAAACCAGGAGATACTAACAGAAGCACTATGTCTTTGAATTCTTATTGATTGACAGGTCTCCGTTCAGTGTAAACAGCTTGAAAGGAGAACTGCAGTTACAGAAACAGAATTTGCATTTAAGAACAGTCTCCTGTATGACGTAATGATTAAGTTTCACAGTAGTCAAAATAACAAAAAGGGGGATATTAAATTTTCTTGTGGTGAATTGTAAATTAGAATGCCTAATTGGAAATAATTAAATTGTATTTTTGTTTAGATTTCTCCTCTTGGATGCTACCATTTCAAAAGAACACAGTTCATGTGAAAGTCTGAATAAAATTCTCAGAGTAGCATCAAGGACCTCTGAGCCCAGGAAACTGAGTTTGGCAGTGCTAATTTGTATTAAAGTTGTTGTTGCATGACAGCCGGAAAAAGATTTAATGCTTGCCACCTGAATCAAGGCACGGAACATTGGTTTCTATAACTGCCATGAATTTGAATCGAGGCCAGTATCTCTAAATTTGAAATAAACTGATACTCTGTCTTCAAAGAAGATACAGGCCACTTAGGTTGTGGAAGGTATTTAGAAAATAGTATTTCAATTTAATTTTTTTAGCAACACACACACATTTCAAATTGTTGGACTCCTCAGCTCTGTGGCCTGTCATGGTTCTTGCTGTTAGAGGTTCACACAGAACTAAGAAATGCCTGCAGCCATTTATTATCCACTTTCAGCTAGGAGTTAGCAGTGAGTTTGCAGCAGGTCCAGGTCTGGCATTTCTTCTCTTACCACAGAGGAGCTGCTCACTTCATCAGAAAGTCATTATCCCTCTTGGATGTCACTACGGTTCAAAGTATTACAGTATTGCTTTAGGAATTCAGATTTTAACCCAGCCACCCTGCTGTGGTAAAACCTTAGAGCCACCAGATGCAAAGTCCATTCACATGCCTAGTATAATAAAAATGATGATGATGACAATAATTCATATTTTGCATTGGCAAAATCATCTTTCATCTGAAGAGCTTTTGTAAACGGAACATGCATCTTGAGACTACTTTATAGAAAGTGATCTTTGAGTCCAGTATGGAAATGAATCCACTTCTGAGGTGAAATGTGGCAGCCATTTAATTATTTTTCACCGGGTATGTATTAAGCACAGTTGTGTCTCTATGCAATGAATGTTTTGCCAAGAAACTATAAATTATATGTAACATTAAAAATTTCAGACTTTATTTTCATCTTTACTGAAAAATAACATTTTCTTTTGATTAGAAAAACACTCAGAAGTTGACTATTTAAAAATAAATCTCCGTCGAGCTCTTTTTTTCAAGCTGTAAAGGATTCCCTTAAAATATCACCCAAATGTTTCTCAGGTGTCCTTACAGCAGCTCGTGCTTTACTGTACCATCTTGGTTGGGGTGGTAAGAAGCTCTAGCAGCGTACTGTCTCGATGGGCATAACTAAAGTGCACTCAGCTCTTCATTACACAAATGCAAATAATCCCAGGCTAGATTCTCTTCTGTTCACACTGTTTCCCTAGATGATCTCATCCATTCTTAGGGTGTCAAATAGCAGCTGTCTGCTGATGGCCCATTGCACTTTTATCTCTGCTTCTCATGTCTCGCCTCAGTTTCTGCTTTATTTTCTAACTTTCTCCTCTCTCAAGGTGTCAACCCAGCACCTCAGTTTTCAAAGTAGGACACTTCTTAAAATAATGTCTGGCTCTATACGTACTCCTTAAATAATTAACTTCCCACCTCATGCTTTTACTGCTGGTATATATACTCAAGACTTGGCAGTATTAAAGACAACTCCTTCTCAAATCCAATTAGTTCCTAAATGCATACACTTACCTTCTGCATGGTCCCTTGCAATGTCCACTACAATATATGAACCAGTCAGTGGACATTTTACTGCTAACCATAGGATAAAGAAAAAGAAAGAAAGTGAAACCAAAATCACTCAACTTCCCACTTGCTAATATCATACAGATGGTGGAGGCAGAGTTAAAACTATTGGCTAAGATAAAGCTTGTGGGTAACTTAACAGCTTTCATTTATTGTTCTGTAGTGACAGGAATAATTTAAAAGTTCGAGGCTATACCAGAAATGATGTGTGTCTAGTGTGACCATTTGTAACAGTTTACAGCATGATATGTGAATATTAAGTTATCTTAAGTGAAGATGAATGGACAAATTTTTCTTAAGTGTAGTGAAAAAAGAGAAGCAAATTTCAATATACAGAACTGTAGATGCTTGAATAGCATATTGCGATTACAAAAGTGTTGAGGAAGATTTTCATTGTCCTCAAATAGTAATTATAGTGAATATATTCTCCGTCCAAGAAAATAAATCCCTCAAGTTATGTCTTTTTAAGAATATTTTGAAGGGTTTACATACCTGAAAAACTTTTCCTTGTGAAATTTTGTATGTTTCTTTAGACTATGAAAATTCTCCCACTCTTTACTTCACCAATAGTGCGTGTGTGTGTGTGTGCGCGCATGTGTACTTTTTATATTGATGGAATGATTTATTAGATTAAATGATCTGTTTACATTCCCAATATTTAGGGGGCAGGGCACTCATTTATATTGAGTCATTCATTTTGGAGATGAACACTTTCATCTGGCATTATAGGTTTTCAGTTAATTTTGTTCTTTCTGTAATAATCTTAAATGCAAAATTTCCCTTTATAAATGAAAAAATAATATACACTAGTATTCATTCTAAAAGTCTTCACCAAACACTATAAATTAAAACAATTTTTAAACAGCAATTTTTATTGAAATGTTGAAGTATTACACTCAGTATACATGTACAGAAATCATTATTTAAAAAAAAATCTTTTTTAATTTTTAGGCAAGGCAACCCTTGGTTGACCTCACAGATTGCAAGGACCTTGTCAGCCTATAATCCTTTATTTTTTAATTTTTAACTTTTTAATTTTTTTACACCTACAGCACCTGGTCTTTCCAGGTGGTCTCCCATCTTAAGTACTAACCAGGTCCAATCCTGCTTAGCTTCCAAGATCAGATGGGATCAGGCTTGTTCAGGGTATCATAGACTATAAATTTAAATTTTTGGCTAGAACTATATGATATGTTTTGTGTTTCTTTCTTTTCTAACGATGGCTATAAATTAGTGATGCTGTGCTGTATTTATATAGTTTGTAAAAGCTTGTAGATTGAAATAGTGTTATACAGAAAAACTCATTCAGAGGAAAAATTGTGTAATACAATGTGGTTTAAAACGAAGCTTAATTGACTGGATTAAGTATATATAACACATTATATGTTGTCCCATGTTCTGAAAGTGAGTTGCTTATTGTTTAGATGTAACCCTGGCCTGGAATATAATGGCTCAATCTTAGTTTTGTTTGGTTTTAATCCCTGCTATATCTTAGAATTTTGATGGATTTGGAAGCTGAATGAGGATTCTTTTTCATACTGCTCTTCAGAGATTTTCCACTTGGATTGGAGCGATATTATTATATAAATTTTGCCACTTTTTAAGTGCTTATATAAGGTAAAAATGCTTAAAAATGGTTAAGTGAACACGGAAAAGGAAAGAGATGAACTGTAAGAGATCTGTTGTTATATCAAAATTTTATTTTCTTCTGTCTTTGGAGATGTGGCCATGTAAGGTGAACAACTACCTAAATACTTGTTTCATCTCTCTGTAAGCCTTTTTAATGCTGCATTTTGCATGGAAATAATATTTAAAGTAGTTTTAAATTCTCTTCTAGTATTTAAAAAATTTTTTCCAACAATGTTATCAGGCAAACTGAATGACCTTGGGATAGCCAGAATACTGTTGTGTTTGCATGTATTTTTTTCAAGATGGGAACTGCTTCAGAAAAGCACAATGGAATCAAAATAATGTCTTTATTGTTCATTCTTAACAAAGCTGTATTTTTTTTTTTGTAGGGTGGAAATGGTTGACGTTAATTATCCTTAGTCATGTGAATATTCTGTGAATTTTTTCCCTGTCTCCTAGAAGAGTTTCTGGAGGAATGGCCACCAAGTCCACAGCTCTATTTGAGTCATCCCTATGTTCTGAAAGCACATTATCTGATTAAACTGTTAAGGACAATTGCATCATGGGAGGCTTTCTGACTTGATGTGTACCTTGCCAACTAATTAAGTCCTGGATATAATGTGCATAAAGATGTAAAGAATTTGAGGGCCAAATTATACCTATTTTCTCATAAAGGGAGTTGTTTAAATTATGTTAATGATTATCACTTGATATTTATGAGGGCAATCTGGGCATGATATGCCAGAATACTGTCTTAGCATTATATGCTTATGGTCAGACTTAGATAAACAAGCAGATAATATATATTGATAAATAAATTGGAGAAGAAAAGAATTCTACAGATAGGCTTGGTAATAGTGGTTTTCATATATGCCACCCTCATTTTTACTTAGTTTAGGAAGGGCTTCAGTGATATGTCTTGGAGGAGAAAGGAATATAGCTATGCAGTCCAGGGGCTATCGAACATTTTTGAAAACCAAAATAGACAGTGTATAAACAACACGGTGACAGTATACAAACTGCACTCTTTTAATTTGGTTATTAAAAGAGTCTATGTAGTTGATGTAAGGCTGTTCCTATACAAATTGGGAATTTTTGTGTCTCAAGAATTAATGTTTATGCTTGTTTTTTTTTTATAAAGAATTTATCTAATGCCTAAAATATATGTTATGTTTAGTAAAGGAATTGAGCCTCTTTTGAAATTCTCAGTGTAGAGTTTCTGGGGAAGATGTCTTTTTCCCATGTGTGTCAATTAAGGATTATGTTGGAAAAACAAAACAAAAAAATCAACAAACTCATAAGAAAGGGCAAATCATGGAAGGGAAAAGAAGGCAGACAGAAAGATCTCAGGCTTATAAGAGTGCAAACAGTCCATTTCTATGAGCGTTTCACAAAGATGTTTAGAATTCAGATTCTGAACATGGATGGCAGCAGCTTGATTCTCTATAATGCACAGATACAGCCTAGAAGAAGCTATAAAGTTCTATCATGTCATGGGCTGATGAGAGGATGGATTTACACGATCAAGGATATAAATGGCTTTGAGTGAGTTGTTAGTCGTAAGGTCCACGATTCTTCATAATTGACATGGCTTTCCCTTGTCATTCAGACAGACAGCAGTAAGGATGTGCTATTGTCACAGCAATCCTAAGAGCCCACATATGCTGCTGTGAGCATTCTAAACTCCATACTGGAGAATACTGCATGCCTCTTTGTGTGCAGCTGTGGTTTTGGATGTCTTACATCATTTAAAAAATCATGGCTGGAGCACCAGCTTTATACTGCTCTCTCTGTCATTTGTATGATTTAGAGAAGAGAATATGAGCAACTACAATATTTCTCCCCCCTCCCCCAACGGTGATTACATACCTGTGTTTAGAGAATAAATGGAAACATTCTCATGCCACATTCCTTATGGTCCAGCCTTAAAAGGCATATTCCAGTGAGGAGACAGGAAAGTGTACTATCTTCAACTTAAAATATTTTAGAAAGACTACTAGGAGCCTGCTTTCCAAATAATCGTGGATATTTGAAATACTCTGAAAAGATTTGGATGCAGCTTTTCTATGACCATCAGGGAAAGTAAGGAGAAAGGGAAACCTCTGTGTGCATTGGTTTAAGTGTGCTGATGTCAGTGGGGAGGGTGAAGTTTTTGGTTCCATAACTATATGTCAAATATATTTTTAAAATGTGACTTAAACCTAAAGGCAATGCTAGCATGAATCAAAGACTTTTCCATTAAGATTTTGAGTAATTTTTGGTATCTTATTGGGCATTTTTAA
Organism: Eidolon dupreanum; assembly: GCA_028627145.1. NCBI lineage: Eukaryota > Metazoa > Chordata > Mammalia > Chiroptera > Pteropodidae > Eidolon > Eidolon dupreanum. The sequence goes on from CM053509.1 coordinate 70,433,521, forward strand.
TAGTGTGACGAGTTATAAAAATTATTTTGAAGGTTAGTGGTAGTTTTAAAAAGTTAGCAGTACCACTGCATAAGATTCAGTAAAAGCAGCTTTGATTGAGCTGGGCTGTGGGCACACAGGTCTTTCACATAGGGTGGATATGATTTTACGTTATTCTTTTTTTTTTTAAGGTGGAGAAATGAATGAGGCATGCATTCATGTTTTTCACCTAGGCCAAATGGAAGACTTTTCAGTGATGTAACCCATTAGGTTGGAGAAGCTTTTCTGTGGAGCTGCCCCACGGAGCTGAGAATAAGTTATGAATGCTGCACTGTTTCAGTGCAGAGGGCCTTGCCGGGAAGAGAGCGGTGTGCCTGGGCCCCAGCTATTGAGAAGATGCCAGTCAGGGATGAAAACTTCTTTCATGAAACTATAGCTAACTTCCCTGTGACACATTACCATAAAGCAGAGAGTATTTTTAAAACCAATAGCAGGAAAATAAACACAATACCTTATAGAAGTCAGAAAGCTTTATTTTAAAGTATGCATGTTGAGTGACTAAAAATATACAAGTTTGTGTCAGAACTCTTTTTAGTGAATTGATCTAAGCAATTTTCCTCCTCTCCCCTTCTCTCCCTGTTCACAGCTCTGATTTCTTTTGCCTTTTGGTTACAGCTACAAAAGATGTCTTCTGAGACAAGTGCTGGTGCATGACATCAGGATGAAGGAATGCTCAGCCCAGTCCAGCATGTTTAAAAGCATCAGCTGCTTGAAAAAAAATGTTACATTTTCCAGGGTGGATTAGAAATTATGATGATCCGTGAGAGAGGAGATTTAGGTGCAGACTTTTACACATTTTTTTTTTTTTTGTTATTATTTCCAGGGATCAGAGACATACTAAAATTGAGATTGGATTTTGAACACTAGCAATATAGTGTTTTTCCTCAAACAGAAGATACCTTGTGATCTTTATAAAACAAGTGATAACAGTAACAATAGGACGGCCCAAGGTTGTAAACTTTATAAAAATTTCAAACTTAAAATTGTAAATTTTAAGTACTGAATCCTTATTTTTAGTTTCATAAATTCACAAATCTAATTATTAAATGATTGTATGTCAAAATAATTTTAATTTCTTTTTGTTCTTCTTAGGTATTACCATGACTTGATTGGGAACATTTTCATGAAATTTCTTATACTTGGGTAAAGTGCATATTAATTAGAGTAACAACTAAACATTCGTCATGGTTCAAGATATGAAATGTTTCTTTTTAAAAAACTCAGTATCTTTATAGATAAAGTTTGTTAATGTTATTAATTTCCACTCTTGTTTCTATCTATATTAGTAGCAGAAAATGAAAGTTCTGGAAAAATTTTTAACAAGTACAATTTCAATAAAATATATCAAAGTGATAATATGTAAAAAATTCAGTCACATCAAAGAAGTCATTGGTTTGGAGATTACCTGTATATTTGAAAATTACAATCTCTAAGTATTAGAATTCTGTTAAATTATAGCTTAAAATAGTAATCATGTTAAAAGGTAAACTGAATCACATCAAAAATTTCAAGAGGTTATTTGAGCATACATTGATTCTAATTGAGCAGTGCTAAACTAAAGTTGGTTAGAAGCGCTTCCCTGTTAGGAGCTAGGAATTATGCTTTTATAGAGAAGACACTGAAACGAGGAAATTATTAGATTAGCTATAGTTTAAGCAGTTGCCTTATTTGAGAAAGTCTGGTTGGCTGTAACTGGTTGTCCTTAAGTTTCACTTTCTTGGATCCAAGTTCATTGACTCTGGCTTAGGTTTTGGTTTGCTTGTGTAAGCTACCAAGGCATTAGAGCGACCCCAGACTAATGGCCTCCTTGATTAATTACTTTAACCATCATTATGCAATAGATGCTAAAGCTGTTTACACCATGAAAAGTATTCAGGGATCAAATGGTTTCTGCCTTCGCAGGAAGGAAAAATAAACATTAAGGAAAGGAAAAACTGAGGAAGGAGATGACTCTGTCATGTAGGCCTACCATGGCAAAGCCAGTGAGTGTGTTGACTCTATCCAGTGGCAGTACAAAGTGTGTGTGCCTCTCAAACAGAAAAGGGGGGTTTGTTTGAAGGGAGAGTTCACTCCCTTAACTAGGCCTTCAGGTCTTAGAGTTGACTGAGGCTGGCAAAAGACAACTTCTGTCTACTTTTTATATGTGTTTTCTGGAATTTGAGCCATTAGAAATGGCAAAAAAAAAAAAAAAAATTATAGACTGGACAGACCTTTCACTTATTGCTTCGTTTCTTGGTTATTCATGTTTTTTCTTGCAGGTTAGAACATAGCTGCCTTAATACTAGAACAAAATGGGGAAAAGTTTATATATACAGAGGATAAAGCAAATAACTTCGATATACCTATAGATAATTTTTCCAGTTGAAATATGGATTGAAGACAGTTCTCAATAGTTGTTGCCTCTCTAACTTTTCTTCTAATAGATTTTTCTAGTAATTTCTCTGCAATCCATATGAACTTGTATTTTTTGTAGGTAAATTATAAAGCATTTGGGATTTTATAGATGTTTATAGCATTCAGGATACTTTGGTAACAACAGAAAAAAATTACTAGTTGAGCATTTGGCATAGTTAATTTGATTTCCATTTAACTGAAAAAAAAAAAAAAGACTCATTTTACTCTGTAAGACTGCCTTTCCTGCATGTTCATAGCAGACATTTGTCAAAGAAAAGACTCAACAAGACAGTTTTTTTAATCTTTCATTTTTTTTAGTTAAAAATATAAAAGGTAATTACTTTTGATTTGTGTCAGTGGTATAGGAACAGGTACATCCCATATGTTAACAATGATTGATTAAGATATAATGATGGGTAACAACCTGCCTACTCCAGAAACGTGTTTAGGTTTTACGCTTTTGATTGATCTAGTATTGAAAGAGAAGAATGAGAAAATCTTGTATTTGTATAAAATCTTTCTTATGAGGACCCCGGAGGTTGAATTTGTTTTTATACTATTAATGGGGTGTGCCACCTTTGGGGATATCACCAACACTACCACAGCAGCACTACTAATAACTAAGCAGGCTGGATATGTGTCTCTTTTGTTGTCTTCATTGTCATACCAATGACAATGACTTGTGTCCTCTCACTTGACTTGTGTTCTCTCACACTTGACTTGTATTCTCTCACACTTGTCTAGGATTTATTTAATCTCTCAAATACCTAATTTGTACCCCTCATGACAACCTTTCAATTTATATTTTCTTCTAGATTTATTTATATTTCCAATTGTGACACACATGGCACAACAAGAAAATTTTCCCATCTAGTCACTTGGCACATATTTATTATCTACTATATAACTGCTCATGAGCAGGGTGTTAGAGATCACAGATGATATCACTCATGATACTTACCATCAAGGATCTCCCAGTCCGAATGTGGGGAAAGGCAGGAGTGGATACTGACATGTGCAAAGCAGCAGTTGCAACTAGTGTGATGTATGCTGTGGAAGAGGCAGGTACAGAATGTTCTGGTGTCATAGAGTTGGGACATCATACTCATTGTCAAGCTTCAGGACTATATGTTGAGAGCACAGGAACCATTTAAATCTTGAAGGATGAGAAAGAACTGGGAAGATGGATAAAATAGAGAGGGACTTTCTAGGCACAGGGGCAGAAAAGCCATAAGGAACTCTATAGAAGCTGTTATGATTGAACACGTGTAGTCACATGACAGGAAATAGGCTGGAAAGCTACAGTTTGGGAAATCCTTAAATCTTGTATTTTTCGTAATGGGTTTTGAACTTTATTTTATACCTCTTTCACAGTGCCTGTGAATTGAATTAAACTGAAAGAGCTTAACAAAAGATCAGTTTGGGAGTGAGCTGGTTAGATTTGGATTTTAGAAGGCTAACTCTGGTGGTGATGTGGGGAGAAGAGGGGGTGAGATCAGAGGAAGGAGGTGCCAGTGTGAGCTGTGAAGTCCTCCAGGCAAGAGAGGACACCCTAATCAAAAGCAGTGTAAATAGGTATAAATTATAGGCTTGGTAAATTATCAGAGACAAAATCTACAGAAATTAAAAACCGAATGGTAATGAGGGGTGAGGCAGAAGGAGAGAGTCATGAGAAGCAAATGTTTTGACTCACTGGATTGTGTTTTTATTCCCTGAAACAGGAGATATAGGACAAGGTGGAGATTGTGCCAGATGAGTTTCGGTTTGGATGTTTTGAGACTGAGAACTTCCATTAAAATGTGAAATGGCAGAAACTCATATTCGTAGACTAATTCAGAGTATGGAAATAATTGAATGTATTTAATAAGTGAATGCTTGTGGAAAGATTGAATGGGTGTGTAGATTAGCCATCAATTCATTACATTTTAAATGACTATTATTGACTTGCTGTAATTATTTTAAAACCATATAGCACAATAGGAAGCATTCTAATTACTATAAAAGCAAAAGAATAAGTAGCAGAAACAATTATTTTTGTTGTGTAAAAATTTCCAAATAGATTAATGCGACTATACATAATTCAGAATTTAAAGTTGATTAGTCTGATTACTACCATTTCACCCTTCTCCGATTGCCTATTTTTGGAATTTGTTAATAACAATGGAAGGCTACAGTGGGCAAATCCAATATGAAGAGGAATCAACTGAAGAGAAGTGACCAATAAAAAACTCAAAAACTAGGAGTGAGTATAGATTTTTAAAAGTTAGTGGAGGATTAATCCATTAGGATTCAAGGTTTATTTTTGGTGAGATTTATTACTGGGGGCTTGTCAGGATCAATGAGATAGGTATAGGATGATTATAAATAGCCTTATAGAGGTATATTTGTGATCCTTTGTGATGAGGATTAGTATTCTTGATGTTCCCCCTGGAAAGCCAACCTGGTTAATGGGGCTGTAATTCCAGAAGGATCAAATCCCCTGTAAAATGTAATCTCAACACAAGGGGCAATGTCTCCTTCTAAGATTACCTTGGAGATCCTCCCTCTAGTAGACTCAAGGTTTGCAGGTTGAGGGATACCTGGCCCTTTACATGACATAGCCTTGGTTTCTAGCCTTCTGTCCATCTGCCATTGTTTCCCCAACAATGCTTGTGGCACCTTCCTTTGAATCTGTACGTTATTGGTTTATAGTCATACAAGGGCAGTGGAGACTGAGTGTAGTCAGAATTCTTCCCTCTGGCCCTTCAAAGCTATTAAAATAACACACATCATCCACTTAATGACAAACATTTCAATGATAGTTACTTTCCATCTCTTAATTTGTGTCATTCAGATCATAACCCATGATTATTCAAAGTAATTTGATTGGATTGTAAATGCTATCCCTGATATTCAGTGTTACAAACTATCATTCAGGGTTAGTTAAAAGTACTTACATTGCTTCCCTCTTTTGGCCTTGTAGTAAGGCATTTGTTGGTTTGGCTGTTTTACTGTGTCTGGCACAGGGTTGGTCATTCAGCTTAGCCAGCCTGGAAGTCTGATTTGCCAGCGCTCAGAGGGCAGCTACATCTCTCTCGGGTGGACTCATGTTAACCACATTCATGAGGCTAATAAAACTAGAATGCCAGATTATTTACTTGCAATGAGAACAACAGTCACACAGATGGAATGCTTGTCTTAGTAAGACCCTAGCATTCTTTTCCGATGTGGAGAGATCACACCCAGAAGTGGCTCATAAGTATGGAATCAGAATGGAGGAGTAGGATGAATCAGACTAATGGCGATCTGTACGTGGACCGTGGGCTAATTAGTAGGACAGGACTCCTCAAAGTCTGTCAACCAAGATTGCTCCTCCATGTAGAATGTGTGGAAGGACACATCCAGCATTTGTCTCTGTGGCTTTTATTTTCTAAGTACTAAGTGTGATTAAGGGTCATATTTTTTCTTTATGTCCTCAGATAGTATAATCAAATGATGATGTGGCTTCGAAGTCATTCTACTTCTTTATGATGACACTGCTTTTTTTTTTTTCTTTTTGTTCTTATATATTAGTTACTGTTGTGGTAGAAATTTCAAGGTCAGATTAACTTCCAGATGTTTAGAGGATGTCACTGTTTCACCCTCTAGCACAAGCAGGGTCTAGAAATGCAAGGAAGTGAGAAATTCTAGAGGAAAACATTTTAATGCACTCATATTCTTTGCTTGGTGTGGAATCAGGAGATCTATGGCGTGAGAAATTTAAGAAGAAATTATAAGCAAATGCACAAAAAGGGAAGAAGATTTTGGATCTAGAAATGACCACTTAACTTGATAACAATGTCATATATGACAAAAGATCCATTTATTAGCCATTTTATGTTTTTTTTTTTATTAGTGCAACTATATTTTCCATTTGCCAAATAGAAGTGTTGAACTTCACGGACAGATTGTGGCCTTTATTTTCCACTCTAAATTAATAATTTTCTCCAATTAATTTTTAATTACCTTGATTTAAATTTTGAATGAAGATGGTTAGTAAAAAAAAGTAAAAGCATTAGGAGATAAATATATTGTTCCTTTTTAAAGACCAATGTATCTTCATAGCTTTATAGATATAATAAGATTTTGATTAATCAAATGATAGCATAAGGATCTTTCCAGTTCTTTCTGATATTATCAGATATTTTAATTAAGCACTTTTGTTTACATAAACAGGATCTCAGCTTGTCATAGCCCAGAAGGAATTTGAAGAGGAGGATTTTTAAGTCAAATTAATTACCTTCTGCTCCAGGGAAAGAGAACTAGCAAGTTTGCAGAGATATCCTCTTTTGAGTTTTCTAAGTTAAAGAAGTGATAGGAGGGGTGCTGCTTGGGGGATGGAGGGGAGGAAGTATGGGTGATGGATGGAGATAGTTAGTTTTTATTATTTTATTTGAAATATGGTATTATGACTTCAACGATACCCTAAATATGCAGGCACTTATATTTGTACTTACATGCACACTCTTGAGGAAAAATGTAAATACCTTTGGGATTTCATGATACTTCACTTTTCTGTCTGTTAGAACAAATACTTGCAAACCGACTCCTAGGATATTAAATGAATATTCTATTAATCAAAAGTTAAGATAGTTTAATATCTCGTTTTCAGGAAATAAAAAAATATAACAACAAAACTACAATAACGAAGTATACTAAACTCTTACAAATTGTAAATTCTAGCACACAGTATTTTTCCTCCAGTGTTAATTTAAAAGAATAACAATGAGTTCATATAAAGAGAAGCTAAATTTTAATGAAGTTTGCAAGGTAACTTTTTGTTATTGGGGCCTTAAATTAAAAAGGATAACCATTCTAGTATATGTGTTTTAGATATTTAAGCACTTGGAGTTTCTGGAATCAAGATTATCTACTTGGAACATTCTTTATTTATTAAGAAAGCAAGTAACCTTTGGGAAAATGCTATAAAGAAGACAGGAAATAAAGAGGACTATTTTAATAGGAAAATGAAGCTGGGGGAAGGTCAGCACAGTACAAGGAGTATAGGTTCAAATCCTCATCCTGACACACTTGCTTTGTGGCTTTGGGTAAATTAACTCATCCAAGCCTCAGTTATCATTTGCAAACTTGAAATAATACCCATATCAAGCTTCTTTAGAACAAAACAAGATAATGTACATAAATATGCCAGACATAGGAAGCATTCAGTATATGAATCGTTCTGAATAAAAGGAATCTTGCTCATGGAGAAACCAACAGTGAATTACAAACCAACCTTTCTGGAGGAGATACCAATAAGGAAATGTTAAATCTTGTTTTTGGCTCTTGTAATCACAGCCAGAGTTCATTTTTCTCCCCTTTGCCTCCTTTTCACTTTTATGGTCTTAGTTGCCTTGTACTCATATGTGAGCATTTTCCAAACTGCTTTTCGTGGCCCTCTTCTCTTGCTCTAAATTTTTCCTTGAGCTTCTTTGTTCTACATAGCTTCTTCAACTATATTCTCTTTTAACAAAATATTTATTTTTATATTTTTTAATTAGAGTTGATATGCAATAGTATATAAGCTTCAGGTGTACAACACAGTGATTAGACATTTATATAACTTATGAACTGATCACACCAATAAATCTAGTACCCATCTGACACTATATATAGTTATTATAGTGCTACTAACTATATTCCATATGTTATATCCCACTTCCTCATGACTGTTTTGTAAATACCAATTTGTACTCTCTTAATCCCTTACCCCCTTCACGCATCCTCTCAACCCCACTCCTGAGTCTGGCAGCTATCAAAATTCTCTCTGAGTTTGTTTCTGTTTTGTTTATCCTATTCTCTAGATTCCACGTATAAGTGAAATCATTTGGCATTTGTCTTCCTTTGTATGACTTACTCCATTCAGCATAGTACTCTCTAGGTCTATCCATGTTGTAGATGGCAAAATTTCATTCTTTTTTATGGCTGCGTAATATTCCATTGTATATATGTACCACCTCTTCTTTATCCGTTCCTCCATTGATGGATACCCAGGTTGCCTCCATATCTTGGCTATGGTAAATAGTGCTGCAATGAACACATGGATGCACACGTCCCTTCGAAGTAGTGTTTTGTTCTTCTTTGGATAAATACCCAGAAGTGGGATTACTGGATCCTTTGTCTCTTGTTATAGCCTTCATTTTAAAGCCTCCTTTGTTTGGTATAAATATTGCTATCCCAGCTTTTGTTCCCTCCCCCCATTTTCATGAAACATCTTTTTCCATCCCTTTACTTTCAGTCTGTGTGTATCTTTTTATCTGAAGTGAGTCTCTTGAAGGTGGCATATGTAAGAGTCTTGTTGTCTTATGTCTTTTGTTTGGAGTATTTACTCCATTTAATTTAAAGTAATTGTTGATAGATATGTAGTTGTTGCCATTTTATTATTAATATTTTTTATCTTTTTTCTTCTTGAAGAAGTCCCTTTAACATTATAGTACTGGTTTGGTATTGATCAACTCCTTTAGCTTTTTCTTGACTGGGAAACTCCTTATCTGTCCTTTGATTCTGAATGATAGCTTTGCTGGGGAGAGTAATCTTGGTGGTAGATCCTTGCTTTTCATCATTTTGAATATTTCATGTCAATCCACCTTCTGCCCTGCAAAGTTTCTGTTGAGAAACCAGCTGAGAGTCTTATGGGAACTCCCTAGTAGGTAACTAACTGCTTTTCTCATGCTGCTTTTAAGATTCTCTCTTTGTCTTTAAACTTTGGTGTTTTAATTATGATGTGTCTTGTGGTGGGCCTTTTTGGCTCCATCTTGTTTGGGTCTTTCTGTGCTTTGGGCTTGTATATCTATTTCCTTTGCCAGGTTAGGGATATTTTCAGTCATTATTTCTTCAAATAAGTTTTAAATTCCTTGCTTGCTCTCTTCTTTTTCTGATACCCATATGATGTGAATGTTAGTACCACTTGATGTTGTCCCTGAGGCCTCTTAAACTATCCTCATTTTTTTTTTTTTTGGATTCTTTTATTGCTGTTATGATTGGGTGTTTTTTGCTACCTTATTTTCCAAATCCCTGATTTAATTCTCTGTTTCATCTAATCTATTGTTGATTTCCTCTAATGTATTCTTTATTTCAGTTATTGTATTCTTCATTTCTGACTGGTTGTTTTTTGTTTTCTGGCTTCATTATTCTGGTTTCTGTTTCTTTGTTGAGATCATTGAGAATCTTTATAACCAGAGTTTTGAACTCTGCATCCAGTAGATTACTTTTCTCCATTTTGTTTAGTTATTTTTCTGGATCTTTTTTCTGTTCTTTTATTTGGGACATGTTTCTTTGCCTCCCCATTTTGGCTGCCTTCCAGTGTTTGTTGTATTAGGTAGAGCTACTACGTCTCCTGGTCTTAATAGAGTGGCCTTATATAGTAGGCACCTGTGAGGCCCAGGGGCACAATCTTTCTGGTCACCTGAGCTGGGTGCTCCAGGTGTGTCCCCATCATCTGTGTCTTAATTGCTGCTAAACTTACAGTGAAAGTCAACCTTATTCCTTGACAAGAATTCCTGATGACCACTGTACCTCTTGGTAGATGTTCAGCTCTTCTCAATCAGCCTAATTCTTTCCATTCACTAAAGGCTTTCTTCTTGTTCTATAATCTAGTTAATGATTGGACTATCCTTCTAGTTATTTAAGCTAGAAACCTTAAAGTCACAGTTGACTCTTCCTTACATGGTATTTCTACCTCCTATTTGTAACTGGTTCTATCAGATTTTTCTGTTTTTCATCACTGTGGTCCTAGCTCAGGCATTGCCTTCTTTCACTTAGGCAACTGGAATAGCCTCTTAAACTACTCTATGTCATGGCCTGTTTAAAAACTTTCACAGATAGGAATGTATCTGCCTCTGGAAAACAGTTTGGTTGTTCATCACCCAGCAGATCCACTCCTAGGTATCTACCTGAGAGATTTAGAAATGAGTACCCAGATAATTATGGGAATGCACACATTCATAGCAGCACTATTTACAATAACCAAAAGGTGGAAACAACCCAAATGCCCATCAACAGATGAATGGATAAAGAAATTGTGGTATATACATAAAATGGAATATTATTCAGCCATTAAAAGGAATGAAGTAGTGGTATATGTACAAATGTGGATGAATCTTAAAAATGTACTAAGTGAAAGAAGCCAGACTAAGAGGTCACATATTTTATAATTCCATTTATATGAAGAGGTAAATCTATAAAACTGGAACACAGATTGATAGTTTCCAGGGCATAGGGGAAGTAGGGAATGGGAAGCAAATGTTTAATGGGTATAGGTTTTATTTTTGGGGTAATAAAATATTTTGGAACTAGATGGAGGTGCTGTTCGTATGCCTCACTCAGTAAATGCCATTGAATTGTTCGCTTTAAATGATTAATTTTATATTATGTGCACTGCACCTCAACTTAAAAACCCAACAAACTTTCACGGACTTCCCACTTTGTCCCGAATGCAGCTGTCTTTCCCACCCTCAAGGAATAGATGCTGTTCCCTAAACACTTTGTATTCTTTCATCATTCACTACTTTGGCGTATGCTGTTTTCGCTGTTTCCTTTCTTGGTAGAGCCCAATTGCAGCCTCTGAGAAGAGCAGAAATATGAGAATTTCCTCTCTGAAATATTCCCCCCTCTTGCTCCTACCCAGGCGGTAGCAATTCTTCCTCCTGCTCCTTGTCCTCGTAGAAACAGATCACAGCCTGCATTATGCTGTATCAAGGTTAGCAATGTCTCCACCTCTTTTCATCATTAGTGTTCATGTGTATTCCTCTTGCCCAGTACAGTACAAGGAACACAGTGGATACTTAAAGTTGCTTCTTAAGTTTTATTTTTGAGGAATAATTTTGCTTCTTATATTTCAATCATTGACTGTGGTAAAAAAAAATCCAGTGGAGTGTCTTTTCTATCCTTTGATTTATAATAGGAGTACTGTGAGAAATTAGACGGGGATTATTATAAATGTTATATTTCTTATCAAACACAGTTGCATTTTGTGAATGATTATCAGTGTATATTTTCATTCTGAAGTATTTTTATTCCTATTAATTGTAGGTATATTTAAAATTTTATTTCCTTTGATATTTTGGAGGGGAAAACAATTTTAACTTAAGCTTCTTATTTTTGGTAAAGATGCTCCCCAAAATTACATACACTTGGGGAAAAGAAATCTGTTAATGATTTGTTTTCCTAGGCCCAGTTATCCTTACTGTTACTTAGTTTTTTTTTTTTTTTTCCAAATTGTTTAGGTTAGGTTTTTGTTGCTTGTTGTAAAAAATACCTTGAATAATGTCACTTAGTATGCTCCAAGAGCTATATTACCTCTGGTGCTTTGGCTAGGAATAAGATTCAGTCCTTGTCCCAAGGTGTTTATGGTGGGTTGGGATGAAGCAGATAGGAAAGGTCACAATTGCCACCTAGTGTGATGAATGCTATAATTGATGTTTATACCAAAAGTCCTCATATCTCAAAGGAAGGAGCCCCTCACTCTGCTGTAGGAAATAGAGGAGATGGCACAGATGCTGTGTTATGGAGTTGAGTCTTAATGAGTTGGTTGCAGCAGGGTCTCATGGTGTCTAGAGAGTGTCAACAGCCTCTGACTTAAAATATTTTTACCAGTTGTTGCCAAGGTCAGACCTGTGTAAACCAATTTTGATTGGTTTGAACTTATTTGCTACCAAATGTCCAGTTGAGACCTATTTTAGTGACTACCACCAAAATGTGATTTTCAGCTCAGATGCCAGATAAATGTGCTATGTTGTTTAGCCTCTGTGTTCCTCCATGCTACATTATATTTGATTGCCCAGATTAACTCTGTGGGCCAGCTCATTCCCTGACGATGCTGGATAAATGAGGGTACCACTGTAAGACAGTGCATGTATTTATGTTATAGATTCAGATTTTGTGAGTTGTTACACATCTGCTGCAAGTATATGAGTAGAGTTTGAACTTCAATTAGTTGAGTTTATGAAGCACTGACAGTGTAGGGCAATATATGAGGCATGTAGGAAATTACAAAGGAAATAGGAAACACAATCTTTGTTCATATTGAGTTTATAATCTAATGGAACAAATATAAACGGGGATACATGATAACAGATAAAATAAACATAAAAACATAGTCATAACCAGTTACAGATGGATAGAGATATTTGCACAAGTGCTGTGGGGTTGAGAAAATGATTACAGTGACTGTTGTCAGCTGGGGTAAGTCAGGAATTGTTTTAATATAGGATGTAAGATTTAGGCAGTAATATTAAGGACAGGGAGGACCAGGATTAGTGTGAGGGAAATCATCCTAGGAAATACAAATGAAAATTAATAAAATGAATGAAAACAGAGAGAGCAGGTGGACTATTTGTAGATGGCAGTAAGATTTTCTTGAACAACTGAGGTTTTATAGGATAGATTTATTTTGGAAGACCTTAGAGTAGGCTAGCTGCTGTAACAAACAATCCTAAATATCAGTGACTTAATACAACTAAGGGCTAGTTTTTACATCAGACTCAAAGGGAGTCTCTGTGGGTGTGATTCCTATTCTGTGCAGTTATTCAGGGTTCCAGGCTTTTTCCAGTTTTAGGTTCTGGGAGTTTTCTGGGTTCTAGGAGTCTTTCATTCAGCTGGTGAAAGGGACAGAAAATAGAGGATAGTCTATGGGAAGGATATGTGAGTCCAGCGTGAAGTAACCCTATACATATGTATTCCACTGACTGGTGCTCAGGCACATGGCCACACTCTTGTGCAAGAGGCTGGGAAAGTGCCCAGGAGGAAAAAGGTATAAGTTTTGGGAAACACATGGGATAGTAGTCTTTTGCTATCACTTTTATGCTATTATCTCCTGAATCTAGATCACATCCTTATTTTGCCGCTGAAATTTAGTTCTCTTTAGTTTGACTAGTGAGCTTAGGTGCTCTGCTGTCACCTCTAACTCACCACACCCTCCTTTCTCAGCTTCATTATTCATTATATTTTTATCAATAATTTCTTCATTTGGTAATTGCCTTAGCATGATAACTCAGACTCACTGTTAATCCTTTTCTCCTCTTTACTTTATGTACTTAACAATTTTCCTTTAGAATGCTTTTCCAATCTGTTCTTTTTCCTCTTCATCCTTCTTCTGCACACTGTTGTTAGTAACCTCATCTCCTAATGATTGGTTGGCATCATAATTTCCTACCTAGTATTCTACCCTGACTATTGCTACTAGATACATACTTTCATCTTGCAACGTCCTCACTCAGTAATCCCTTTCCTTCCCTTTTGTGTGAGGACAAATTCCAGATTCTTCAGTTATAATTAAAGAATCACTGTTATCTTGCCTCCACTTCATTTCTGACTACGGAGCGCAAGAAGACTTTACTTCTACTCCAGGCAAGCTGGTCACATTAGTCTCTGAATTTGGAGGATGCTAATTCATACCCTGAAGACATGAGCTTCCCCTGGAAAATGTGCTATTCTCCGCCTTTTTGGAACAAGTCCCAGCTCATATCATGTATCACTCATGAAGCCTCGCACAAGCACTGTGGCTCCTAGTAATCTTTGACTTGCATGTTTCACTTACCCCTGTGGGCACTTAGTCATATACAGCCTCCTTTTGTTATAAAAATATTCAATGTGTGCGTGTTTTGTCTCTCTACATTGATTGGTAAGATCCATAAGGGCAGGGATTATGTCATATATATTATAATTTCCCACAGGACCTAGCATACAACTAGGCACAAAGTGATTACTCAACAACTACCTGCTTAATAAAAGTATTGAATGGAGATGAAGGCATTTAGGTGTGAAGGTAATCATTTGGATAGGACTTTTCATTTGATTCAAGAGGGAATTGGGAGCCATTGATGGCTTCTGAGAACAGAAATCAAAAATTACTCATGGTAGAGGATTCTTATGGTTGTATGTAGGATCCTGTCAGGTTGAAAAGAGACAAATACAAAATATTAGAGATGGAGTTAAAGCAAAGGGACTGCTTTGTTCATATAAACAATGTAAGGGCCCTGTTCCACAGGATTGGAGAAGGCAGAAGTCTGAAGCCAGAGAACATTCCTGGTAGGTGTTCTAGTTGTGAAATATAAGACATAAAAGTAAATAATAGGACTTACACCTGAAAGCGAAGGGGAGAGATGGCTCCTATAAAACCTGACAGCAATGCAATGTTGATGGTAACCAATTGGGAATGAGTGATGATTTGAAAGAATGTGATGTGTTGATTTAATGCAAGTTAAATTTCAAGTTGTAACAGGACTTTCAGATGCAGATATTCTGTAGACATGGGCAGGATCATATGTTTGAAAGAGCTCTAATCACAGAGAGTTAGGAGACCAGTGATCTAGCTCTGACTTTGTTGTCATTGGGATGTGACCTTGTGCAAGTCATTCAAGCTTTCTGTATGACATAATATGTTAAGTGATGGCATTTTCATGGGGGTGGATCCATTGAAAAAGGATTCCATAGTAAATTTTAGAAATGCTTTATATTTTTCAACATTTTAATGATAATCTGAAACATATGGCATACTAGAAAGACTTTTACAGTACACCCCCATACACCTATCACTTAGTTTGACAGGGAACAGTATTTGCTTTGTTATATATCTGTCCATCTGGCCTTTCCTTTATCCAGTCATGATTTTGTTTCCTCTTCCTTGTTATTATTATTTATAATGCTAATCACAAAAAGCAGGCATAATACAGATGTGCTCATTACTTGTAAAGAATTTAGATTACTTCGATTTGAATCCTTGGAGCTATCTTTAAACATTGTCTTATATCCCACATCTAGTCCATCAGGCTTATTCTGGAATCATCTATTTTATACTGCACATTCAGTTTATTTCTTCAACTCAGCTTTCAAAATATAGCCCAAATCTGTTTATTTCTCGCCACCTTTTCTACTGCCCTGTGGCAGGCCACTATTTTCCCCACTGGGTACCTAGTCCCCCACTTTCACTGTCGTCTATAGTTTCTTCCCAGGGAAATCAGAATTTTTATTTCAAAATAAAAATCAGAATGAATCACTCTTTTGCTAAAAAACACTCTTTTCCTAAAAATCTTCCAGTCACATTAGTGGAGCCTACTTGGCCATGCAGGATTGTTCACTTGCTCATGCTTTAAGAGCATTTTCTACACCCCCTTTTTTTTTTGTGCTTATTGTGCCTTGTCTACGTGTTCCTACCTCAGGCCCTTTGCACTTGCCTGGCATTCTCTTTACCCATATAATTCATATTTCCTTCCTAAACTCCTTAGGTTTCTGCACTTGTGTCATCTTATCATGAGAGTTTTCTTGATCACCCTATCTAAAATAGTTTTTTTGTCAATCTTTTTCCTCATCTTATTTTTCCTTTCTTCAATGCATGTATATATATTTGTTCTTTTTTTTTCTCCATGGGGGAAGATGTGATCACTATATATTCAGGAATATAGAACAATACTTAATATGTATTTGGTGAATACATGAGTTAATTGAAGATAAATAACATTGACAGAAGGCATAGAAGATAAATAACATAGATATTGCACTGATGTAATGACTTTAAAAATTTAAACAAGCTCACTGAATTTATAGCATATACTGATGTGTTTAAAATACAGAGTTTCCAGGTATGACATGAAAGTAGATTTGTAAAATACTGTTGAAGCTGTCCATGGCTTTTTCCTATCCATGTTCATCTCTGAGGAAGAAGATGGTGTGGGGCAAACCTTGTACAAGTGCGATAGAAAATCACATACTGGTGAAAGCTGATATGAAGTGAATTGATGCTCAAGTGTAGGAGTTGCAAAGCACAGTAAGAAGAGGATTAAAATCTGGGAGGAGAAAAAAACCCATATTTTTCTAAGTAACTAAATAGCAATTTGAGTTGCAAGTAGTCTTAGTATGTTTTTTTTTTTTAAGAGAAGCTATTTTGCACTCATGTATTGATTTTATTGAGCATAGATGCAAGAGCGCCTCTGTATAGGCATGTATCATAGCAACTTGGGAATTATAATACAAAATAATTTTATTCATAATTTTTATTTTATTTCTTTGCTTAATTTAAAGACATCAAAATTTCCTTTTGCTATAAGTATATTTCAGTATGTTCTTTTTAATCACTTTCACCTTTTAACCACATCCGCAAAATAAATACTTATCAGTTACTGAGAAATTGGAGCATAAGCTCAATTATGTTAAAAACTAATGGGTAACACTAACACATAGTAACAGCTTCTTTTGCAATATTTATTCTCTCTGCGATAAAAAAAATAAGCCCAACAGCCCATTGCTGCAGAAAGAATTTAGCTACAAGTTTATCAATTTGAGCAGGCCAACTGCACAACTAAATGCATGTGAAACTTAACAAATCCCTTGGGGAAGCTGACTGTAAGAATTTTCTAGTCTGTGTCAAGTTACTGAGGTGCGACATGGTGGATTGGACTTAATGCCTTAGGCAAGCACAATCAAATAGAGACAGTTTAAGATTTTTCTGTGTCCATGAAGGAATCTCTGGTAGGTATCTAAATGAAGCCTTCAGAAAGGATTATAACACCATCATGAACTCTTTTCCCTAAATATTTTGGCAGGTTATTTTGCTTTAGAAGAAATTCAAGTAAAATTTACACAGGGCAAGCTTTGTAACAGTTGAAAGATTTAAGATTGTGATTTGTTTCATAGGAATATGGGAAACTACATAGCATTTCCCCCTTATATTTAAATTTTTATTTTCAAGGAGAAAATTTAAGAATAGTGTATGTGTTTTAGTGCAATTACTTTGGGTTCTGGCAATTTGAATTTGCAGTCTCTTAAAACTGACCATTCCACCCACCCTCGAAATTCAGAACAGTTTAGTATAGGAAAGTTACTGTAGTAAAGTGGTTGAATGGTTTGGGTATGAAGCTTGATTACATTGGTTTGAATCCCAATTATACCGTTTATTAATATGTGACTTGGCAAATTAGTTAACCTCAGTTTTCTAATCTGTAAAATGGGAATAATATCATCAGCTTTAGGATTGTGTGAAGATTAAATGAATTAATAAATATGAAGCATTTAGAATAGAGCTTGGCACATAGCACTAAATAAGTGACAGCTGTATAATAACAATGACAATAATAATTTTTATTAATGCTGTTCTGTGGTTAGTCAGTACATCTATTGCAGTTTCTAGGGAGCATGAGTCATGTAGTATCACACAGTCTTTCAGCTGCCCAGTTTTTAGCCAATGACAGTTAATATGAGAGGTAGGTTTGAGAGTTGAGTCCCTAGTTCCTGAGAAAGTTGGAAACCCTACCAGACAATGTTTTTCACCTGTGGAAGGCACTCCTAAAGAGGAAACTCACTCTCAAATCACCTGTGACAGAAAACAATCCTGTAATCTAGAAGAGAGGAATAGCAGGCTAGAGTTGAAGGGGGAAGTTGTTCTAGCTTTGAACACATCAAAATTGTTAAATCATCTGCTCCTTGCATATCACTTGGCTGCTGGGTCTTCAAGATTCAGAGAACTTTTCCCCGTTATTTCAAACATCAGCATTCATGATAACACTGAAGAGTCTTCACTGTCAGCTCAGTCCTGTGAAAAAGTCCTTTCAATTTTTTCCTGTAATCTGCCCTATATTTCTGACAGCAGTCTTCATACAGACATCCTGTCCTTAACACATAACCTTTTAGCCTAGGCAGCCAACCTTGGGAGCATGTAATTCCTTCCCCTTGACCTGAAGGCAGGGAGCCATTGACATTGACCTCAGACTTCTCCTTTGACTGTGTCATTGACTACTTCCTTCATCTCCTCCCTCCTTCCCTCCCTCCCTCTGGATTTCTGGACCCCTGCTTGTCTCTAAATCTTCCCACTGCCTCTTCCAGCCAGTGCTTCCTCTTTCTCCCTTCTGAATTTTCCTAATCAGGATTCGCAAAAAAGAGATGGAGAAAAGACCCTGGGGGAAGCAAAGATGAAAGGAGAAAGCCTTTCTAAAGAGGGCAACCACATGATATATGGTTCAACCTGGGACATTTCTAGGGAAAAGTAGGGCCTATTAATAATTACATGAGGACAGCCTATTATGAGCCTGGTTGTCCTGGGCAAACTGGCTCCTGGATCCATCTCCGGCCTAAGACTGCAGGGAAATTCAGTTATTTCCTCCATCCTTTTCTTTGTTCTTTCTAGACAGCAGTAGTACCATGAAATAACTAATGCTTGGATTTATTTATTTATTTATTATTATTTTTTTTTAGTAATTGCTGGAGGAAGGGTCAACTGTGGCTTACTACAGCATCGTGGTCTAAGAGACTAAGCAATCAGGTCACCAATAGGGGTCTCTGAAATGTCTGCCAACAGTCAGTCAGAAAACAATAAAGTAATTATTATCAATACTATTTTTGATTAAAAAAAAGTATACTTATTCCTCCCTTTTTCCTCTGTGTAGAGGAGAACAAAATAGGAATTCAGTCCTTTGTACAATTCTTGACCCTTGTTATTATAGCTTTTATAAAGTTTCATAATGAGAAATGCTGAAAAAACCTTTAATATTTACAACATAAGACCGTCGTTGAAAGCACAGTTCTCTTTCTACAAATGTGGAACAATGTGGAAAGTTGAGCTAAAATTAATGAAAGCATTTATATTTCTAATAAGAGCAAATTCATCTGTGCATGCTCTGGGTTTCCTCATATTGTTTAAATAAATAAGGATTCTATTAGCAATTAACTCTGTAAACACCAGTTCATTGTACATGTCCATAGAGTAAATAAACACAAATTATGCAAATTATGACTTTTTTGTTATCTGTTAGGACCTATTTTCTAACTTTAACCTAAATTTTATAGTCAGCAACAACATAAAATAATAGTGTATCAGTCAACATTGTAGTATTTTTAAGTATATACTAGTTTAAATAAGTGGAGTACCTGTTATAACTACCTCCTTTCAAGTGTGAATTCTAGCTGCCACAGAATGTGAGAAATGGGAAGGATCTTAGCTATCGCCTAGTGCAACCATCCCCAATGCCAAAGGTTTGGGGAAGCTCAGAAGTATACGTTACGTGGCTGGAATCACTAGGTGCCTCACTATAATGATGTTCCACCTCCCAAATATTAGTAAATATTAAGAGGCTGTAGTAGATAAATCATTTAAAATTTTTGTATTTTGCTCCAAAATGGCAACCTAAGTCACCAGTTGTGTTTAGGAACCTGCTATTTTTAGTGAATCCTGAATTTAATTGATTCACTCAGTGTTTTCAAAAGTTATGGAGGACCTGAAGCAGATATGGCTTTATATTGAATATTTTCAGTTGTGGAATTCAAAAGAGATATTGTTTTGCTCAGCAGATATGGACTTCTTGTTGTTGTTGGTGGTGGTTTTTTTAGTAGCAAGTACCACCACTACAGATGTTTTATGCTAAAAATGTAAAGATACTGACCCTTTAATTTGCACTTTGTAGAATAGAAAAAGCTTCTCAGAGGAAGAATATTTCATATTCCAGGATAGGGGTCAATAAACTTTTTTGGTAAATGGACAGGTAGTAAATATTTCTGGCTTTGTGGGCCATGTGGTCACTGTGACAACTACTCATCTCTGGACCTCTTGGAGTACGAGAGCGGTTGTAGACAACATGTAAAAGAATGAGCGTGGCTGTGTTCCAGTCAGTCTTTATTTACACAAACAGGCAGTGGATGGGATTGGCCTGTGGGCCATAGTTTGCCAACTTCTGTTCTTTTGTGATGACAGGTTTCTAAATTTAATATTAACAAAGATGAAAGCTATATTTTAAATTTATTCTACTTAAGCAATAAAGAAAAAACATATGATATCATTTAATGAGTAATTGTATGTGATTAGGATATAGACGTAATTAAAATAATTTCTGATAAATGTTAGTGAGAACAAAATCGGGAAACACTAGCAAGAATTATTACTGCAACCTTATTTGTAATAGCAAGAAAGGGAAAACAACCTAAATGTTTGTGGATGAAGAACTGGTTAAACGACTTGTGAAAATATGCACAGTTAAAAAGAATGAGCTACAAGTATTTTTACTGACAAGGAAATTTCTCCCCAACATCATTATCTTGAGGGATAAAAAAAAAGCAAGTTGTAGAATGATATATACAACATGACATCATTTATGTTAAACAAGTCACAAAAGAGTATTGCATATTCTCTGTGGATACAGATGTATGTTTGTAAATTTATAGAAAAAAAGCTTTAGGGGAACATATACTAACCTGGTAACAGTGGGGATATCTGGGGGGAGGACTGAGTTTAGGGGTATCAGTCACAGGTCAAAAAGAATGTGAAACCACAAAAGACATTAGAGAATGGCATGCAAAAAATGCTAGATAGCCTTTTATGTTCTGAAACAGTATAAACAATGAGGACTTATAACTTTTAAGTTTAAAATTATAGGCATAAAATTTATAGTGTTTATAATTTTGAGGGTTCTATGGGAAATGAATGTTAGGTAAGAATTCTACTTCCAATAGAGTAAGCATATGATTTATTTTTAGTGTAGGCCTTGGACCTACAGAAAATCTTTAGACGTTAAGAAATTTGAGAAACTCAACAACTTTGCGAAGGTAGGAGACTAACTACAGTGGTCAGCAATTTATGAGCTGTATGTGAATGTTATGGTCAGCCTGGCCTTAGGAATTTACACCTGTGCTGGTGTCACACTTGGATAGGGAACCCTGCTTTGTAACTTGCTACCTTCTCAAGTGAAATCTGTGAGGATTTGATATCAGTGTACCTTACTTTGGCACAGTCATGTTGTTTTAAAATATGGCTGTTATAAACTAGTACCGTATGTGAGTCCAGACAAAGCATGAATGACATAAAGCAAAAATATGCCTATTTATGGTTGAGAAAAGACTATTTTCAATCTAGCAAGTATTTGTTTTGGACCTACTTAGAAATCCTCACTGTATTGGAAAAGTAGATGATATCAAATAGATGTGAACAACAGCTTATTTCTCTCATTGGGGAATAAAGAGAAATCAGAAAATATCAAAAGACATTACATTTTAAGCACCAACGTGGTAACCCAATAATGTAGATAGCAC
Source organism: Eidolon dupreanum (assembly GCA_028627145.1). NCBI lineage: Eukaryota > Metazoa > Chordata > Mammalia > Chiroptera > Pteropodidae > Eidolon > Eidolon dupreanum. Next base: position 70,454,977 of record CM053509.1, read on the forward strand.
ATCAGGGCTACTGTGGGCTGAGAGTTGAGGGTCAGCTTTGTAAGAGAGTTGTGTTTTGATTTGGGCGTCAGTGTAAAGTTTGGATAGATAGGGGAGATGCAAAGGCAGATTTTGAGAAGGAGAGAGCTTGTGAACAATGACTCAGTCATAGAACAGCTAACTTCAGGCATCCCTTCTGGAGAGGAGCTTGGTGTAGTCATGATTAAGGTGATGGCAGCAACAACAGCACTAACACTGCCGCCGCCGCTAATGCAAGCATCAGTAGTAGCATTAATAGCAGTAATAATAATACTGGGGTCACATTTTTTGACCAAGAGTTTTGTGCCAGGCAATGTACTAAGTGCTTCACTTTTTAATCCTCACTAAGCGCCCATAGTATAACGCTTTCCCCCATACATACTGGTGAAGAATCAGGGTTTAGAGAGGTAACATAACTTCCTCAAGAATATTAAGCCGGTGAGTGCCAAGATCAGTATCTAAATACTGGCTCCCTGACTTCCAAGGCCTGAACTTCCCAAGGCGAAGCTAACCCAGAGGACAACTATAGTCTCCTGCTAGTTCTAACAGTAAGCAACTCAACAGACTCATTTCCTTCTTTGTAAAATAAAGACACTGGACAGCACAATCTCTTAGGTCCATATGCTCATCCTGTGATTTAGTTACCTCATCAGAAAACATCAGAAAATGGGACTAGTGATTGCACTGTGCAGATTAGATAAGACAATGAGAGAATATGTGGTAAGTGTCCGACAAATCGTAGATACTCAATAACATTTTAGAGTCCAATAAATAAAACATCATCATCTTATCATCAAACAATCAATCAGGATAATGGCTTCAACGTTCACTTGACTGGATATAAACCTTGGATAAGAGAGTCATTACAGGGTTAGCATGGACCTCCTTATGCAGTTCCATTCAGGGTGGAGAACTGCCCTAAAGATGTGGGTCATAATGTAGGGAGAAATCTTGGGAGAGACCTTCTTAACTTCGTTGAAATCTAACTGTCTATATATTGTATTTGGCTAAGTGGCAGTGGTTTTCTAAAAGTAGTAACATCTATAGAGCTTCAGGAGCCAATGTGAGAGGTGAACAGGCCAGTTCTTCTTCAGACCAACTTTGAGCCAATTTATGTAAGAAGATGTATGTTTATAAGTTACAGGAAACCAGAGTTCTGGTTTTTCTACTTGTTATTCTAGTAACTTAAAAAATTTTTTTAGTGTCATTGGTATACAATCTCATATTGGTTATATTAATTTCAGGTATATGATATAGTGATTTGACATTTTTTATATCTTACACTGTGATCACCCCACTAATTCTAGTAATCATCTCTCACTGTGCAAACTTATCACAATATTATTGACTGTATTTCCCTTCTTGTTTTTACTCCTACCTCCTGGCAACCATCCCTTTGGTTTCTGTTTCTATGACTCTGTTTTTGTTTTGTGTGTTTTGTTTTTAGATTTCGCATATAAGCAAAATCATACAATATTTGTCTTTCTCTGCCTGACTTATTTCACTTACCATAATAATGCCCTCTAGATATTATGTTGTTGTAATGGCAAAATATGTTTATAACAGGCAAAAGACTAAGTGCTTCACTTTTCAATCTTCTCTAAGTCCCCATACTACAATTCTTTACCCCCATCATACAGGTGAGGAGTTGGAGTTTAGAGAGATAACATAAATTCCCCAAGAATATTTAGCTGGTGAGTGCCAAAGTCAGTATCTAAATGCTGGCTGCCTGACTCCTAAACAATGGCAAGATATTATTCTTTTTTATTTCTGCATAATATCCAATTGTGCACGCATATATGTGTGTATACGTATGTACATACATATATATACACACACATACATATCACATCTTTATCCATTCATCTGTTGATGGACACCTAGGTGGCTTTCATATCTTGACTATTTTAAATAATGCTGCAATGAACATAAGGGTACACATGTATTTTCAAATTAGTGTTTTTATTTTCAAAACAAAATTTTGGATAATTATCTGGAATTTGAACTGCTGGGTCATATGGTGTAGCCATGTTTAGTTTTTTGAGGTATCCCCATACTGTTTTCCATAGGGGCTCCACCAGTGTGCAGTCCCACCAACAGTGCACAGGGGTTCTCTTTTCTCCCCATCCTTGCTAACGCATGTTATTTGTTGATTTATTGATAATAGCCTCTCAAACTGGTGTCAGGTGATATCTCATTGTGATTTTGATTTGCATTTCCCTGATGATTGGTGATACTGAGCATCTTTGCATATGTTTGTTGGCCATCTGTATGACTTCTTTGTAGAAATGTCTTCTTGGTCCTCTGCCTATTTTTCATTTGGATTATTTATATTTTTTGTTATTAAATTGTGTGAGTTTCTTATATGTTGTGGTTATCAACATCTTATTGGGTATGTCATTTACAAATATATCTGCCATTCAGTAGGTTCCTTTTTTGTTTTGTTGAAGGTTTCTTTAGTTTCATATGTTTTTTTTTTTTTTTTGCCTTTGTTTTCCTTGCCCTAGGGTACGTATCTAAAAAGATATTACTTAGACTGATAGTTTACCTCCAATGTTTTCTTCTAGGAATTTTATGGTTTCAGACCTTACATTTAAATCCTTAACCTATTTTGAGTTTATTTTTGTATATGGTGTAAGATAGTGGTCCAGTTTCATTTTTTTTTTTTTTTTGCATGTATCTGTCCAGTTTTCTCATCATCACTTGAAGAGACTGTTGTTACTCCAGTGTATATTTTTACCTCCTTTGTCATAGATTAGTTGACCTTATAAGTAAGCGTTTATTTCTGGACTCTATTCTGTTTCATTGATCTATGTGTCTGTTTTTGTGCCGGTACCATACTGTTTTCATTATTATAGCTTTGTAGTATAATTTGAGATCAGAGAATGTGATACCTCATACTTCATTCTTCTTCCTCAAGATTGCTTTGGCTGTTTGGATTCTAGTAGCTTTCAATCTTTGTATCTTACTTATGCGTGGAACATAATTGAATTATAAACCAGTTGTAGTCTTTTGTTTTATGTTTTTGATGTATTTTCTTCATTTTAATGTTACATTTATTGCAGGCTATGACAGTGAGGCAGCCTGCTGAAAGTGCATTCCTAGTTTGTGGCAATGGTGAATCAATAATTCAGATTTCTAGGTTAGAAAGGCCTGAAGTCATGTGCTTTTTTTCCTCAAAATTTTTTTGTTCTTTTTTCTTCCTTCCTTTTCCTCTTCAAGCAATAAGCCGATTTCTCCAAATGAATTCTTTTGCAGGAACCCAGTATGTACAACAGATAGCAGTGGAACTGCTCAGGTTGAGTGGGGCCTGGGGCCATGCCTTCCTTTCTCTCTCTTTTCCTCTTCATCCCATGGTCTCCCATCCACAATCCAGGTCTCTGCATAAGACAGTTATATAGAACACTGCCCTTTCAATTTTGTTGATGATGTAGAAGCACTGTGAGTTTTAAGACTTGACATAGGACTTAGTATTTTTATCTTCTCAGTAGTAACTTCAGTAGGGGTATAGAATGGAAGAGAATTAAGGTCTCTTCTTGTACAGAACAAAGTCTTTAGGTACTATTTATTCTAAATATTTAATTTGAATATTGCATCATTATTTCAATACAGGCATACTTTCTTGGTAGATGGTAACTAAAGTCTCAGAACTAATAACTCACTAAACACTAGGAATCATATTTTTCAGAAGATAATATAAATTTATCTTATAAGTGAGAGTTTTACTTTTTGGATTTAGACCCTATGAAAATCTTTAAATTCTGTCAGGAAAAACATATTTTCAGACTTAAGCCATATCTTTTGATCAACATGTTTATATATAAACAATGGCAAAGTATGACAGAACTCAGAGTCCAGATTTGTTGGTTAGTATCATAAGTGATGCTATCCATCTAAGAGTTCTTGAGACAGAGAAGCAGTGGGGAAGAATGGGTTTTCTGACTCAAATGTTTAACACCCTTGAGAGGTAGCAAGTTCTAACAGTCTACTACACTAGATTTCTGTTCCCTCGCTGATAAGATACACTGATTAAATGAGGAAAAGAAGTCAGAAAAAGCATTGCATTCTTCAGTCGAATTCTCCATATCTAAAGAATACATGTAGATCAGATTAGATGGTTTCTTCCTACAACTAATGAAATTGTTTGTTTGCTGTTATATTATAAACATTCAGATCTCTTTATCCATCAAAGTTGCCTTTTATATTTCTCTAGATATTCAATGTTTACAGTAGATTTCCAACAAATTTTTTTAAATTAGTCAGACTTGACATTCTTATGGAAAAAAATGTTTTGAATGGAATTTAGAATCATGTGTTTTGGCTCATTTAACTAGTTTAGATTTAAAATAATGAGTTTAAAAGCATATGTTATATTCTGGGTATATTGTCTTTTTTAAAATTATAAATGTAATACATGCTCATTGTATGCGATACAATGCACAGACATATAAAAAAAAGTTACCCATGATCCCACCTTACAGAAATATAACCATTTAAACAAATTTGGTCATAATCTTTATAGACTTTACTGCATTTATGTGTATATATTCTAAAAAATTGTATTTTATTGTTAAACATTGATCCTACTGCTATTTAAATTAATACATTATGGAAATCTTATAAGATATACTGCTATTATACTACTTATACTACTTATAAGATCCTACTGCTATTTAAATTAATACATTATGGAAATCTTATAAGATAAATCTTATATAAGATAATATAATAATAGTCACACAATATTTAGTGCATAGAGTTTCATATAAGCAACATATTAATGGGTGTTTAACCTGATTTCAATATTATGTTTTTATAGAGAATTCTTTAGATATTTTTTTGCATTGTGTGTGTATTTGTTCAATTACTAGATTTGCTTAGAATAAATTCAAGAAAATAGAATATGCATTTAAATTTTGATAAATATTGTTTAGCTGTCCTCCAGAATTTTTGTCATTTTCTTTTGTTAGTAATAACATGAAGATGTCAAAATAAGCTGAAATAAGAAATAAAATAATTTTAACTTTTCTACATATGTTCAAGTGAAGAACACGTATAAAATATCAATCTGAAATGTTTTCAGTGCAGGATCAGTAGAGTTGATCTTACTGCTTACTTCTTCTAAGTCATTACTCACATCAGAAAAGCAAATATTTTTAAAAATTATCCTTATAATTTTGTTTCGAATGGGCAAGGAAAGAAAAATGTTAATTTTGGATAATATTAACATATAATATTAACTTATATATAATATAATTATGTTATCTTATAGTTACATTTTATGTGAATTACATTTTATGGCAGAGATACAGATAAGAGGCAGAGGGAATTGTATTGCTTATTTCTAGAGTCAATTATTCATTTAAGGACTGTATTCATTACATCATGATTTTAGTATTAAAATATGTAAAAATAATAGTTGTAGAGAAATAGACATCTGCCTTTTGCTTCTGTTAAAGCTGTTATGTTTGTGATAGTGTCCTCGATTTTATATAAACTATTCAAATACCCAAATTGTAACCCAGTGTTATATACCATTCTTTTGAACTAATCTTAAGTTGATGATAACATACTGATAATAAAATCATTATTAATATATTCTCTGTAATGTGATATAACATATCTTAAATGACTAAATTACACGTAGTCAGAGCTTAGTATAGTAATATAAAAATTATATATTTTAGTAAATAAACTTCTTGGACTGTGGAGAGGTTTGCTGGCTTTAGATATCTGGGTGATAATACTCATTATTAGATTATTATTTTTGATCAAGGCAAACTGAATGTAACAAATATTCAGAGGAAAAAAAGAACATCAGAGGGCAATTATAAACCAATATGAAGAGATTGGTGAGTGTAGAAACTTGATTCCACACAGAAAGAGAAGAGGCAGTTCAATATACAGTATATTTGAGATATTCCCCTGGAATCTGAGGCTGGGACTTCGGAGGAAACACTGTTCCATACTTAGCTGGTCAGTGAGCAGTGTTCACAGAGGAATCTTACACAGTGACTCCAGATACCATGGTGGTCTTTCTTGAGAAGTAGAAGGAGGCTGTACATAGACCTGAAATGGTTTCATGAGACACATACCACATTCTTGGAGTGAGAATATTGGAGGTGATGGCTGGTGTGTAAAATCTCATTAAACTCAGGGGCTGTTCAATGCATTAAGAGAGGAGATGGCTAAAAGGGCCTGAGAAAGTATCTCTAAAGTTCTGAATGAAAATTTAAAAGGCTTGAGATACAGGTAGCATCTTTATTTTTCTAGTTTTCAGAATGGGCTTGACAAGGGTGTTGTTATTAGGGCCAAGAGGGCTTTAAAAGGAAATTTGGGGCTAGTAAAAGGAAAAAGAAAATGAAACAAAATAAGCAAAATGTAGACAATATTTGACTAATAAAGAAGAGTGACTAAAGACTGTGGAAATTTTCTAGAGACCATAGCTGGGCTTAATAGTGGGGTGGGGTCAATATTGTCAGATATCTCTATGCTACGTATGAAGTATAGATTTTGAGAAGAAAATGTAATTATGGTGTAAAGGATCTAAGCAAATCTTGACCTAAGGACAAAGGAAGGACTTGCAATGGAAGGACTTTCTTTCTGCAAGAAACAGATTTTAAAAAATAATACAGATAGAACTCATTGTATATTACATAGGTGTGTGTGTGTGTGTGTATACACACACACACACACACACACACAGAGAATTCACATACATACTATGATATGATATATATGCATATGTAGATAGATCTGTGTAGTCACACACATATCCACATATATTCAGGAAGGAAATGCAAAAATGTTACAGAAATTACCCCCACGCAGTAAGATTTTGAATAATTACTTTGTTTTTATGTTTTTCTATATTTTCAAATATTTCAACAGTAAGCATCTATTACTTTGATAATTTAAATAGGATTTAAGTAATATTTATAAATATCAGAAATTCCAAAACACACATTGGAGTAGAAGGCACTTGGATGTGGTTGAAGTAATTAGAGGTCATTTGGCCACCTTTTGAAATGAATGATAGAGATGATGCTTTAATTATTGAGATTATAAAACTGTCATTGAAGTAGGCATAGTAATGCTGGGGAGCTTCATTATAAAGATAGTTTGCCATGATTCTGAAAAATTTATGATTTATCTTTAAAAAAATCTCTCAACTGAGGAAACAATGCAGCAGTTGGCGACTCGCAATTTAATTCTAAATTAAGGGAGACTTTTTTTGATCAAGTGGAGATTGTACATAGAATTGTAATCTGAAACTTTAGAAAATAAAATTTTAAATAGCCAAATAAATAAGATTTCAGCTCCTTAAATTCAGGGACAGTGAACCCACACTTGTCCCATAGTAGATAATCTAAAATATTATAGCTGTAATTCAGCAACTTGAGACTAGAAAATAATGTGCCTTGTATTTAATAGACATAGTAATATTTGTGTGATAAATGAAGAAGTGAATGAAGGGGTGATTGAGCAAAGATGGATCAGGAGGCTTTACCAATAAAATCCTGTCAATAATTGATGACTCCAACAAAGAAGAGAGGTCATCCAAAAAACACACAAGTTTTCAAAATACACCTGTAAAATATGGAACTACGGAAGTAGATTTAAAGTTATGTTTGGAATCACTAAAAGAAGGAAAATTGAAGCTCTAATTCATTGTTTAATTGGTTGTTTTTCTAGGGGATCCCATAGCATCTTGTTTGCTCTCCTATGTGTTCAGTTCTCTTTTGCATAACACATGACCATCTCTGTCTCTGTGACTCTCCTTGGTTTTTAAGCACAATGTATCATCTTTGTGTTCCTTCTTATCAGAAAACTTGCACATTCTAGTGTTCCATAAATATTTGCTGATTTTAATTGTTTTGAACAGATGGTATAATGTTAAAGATGGCTAAAGAGAAAGAATCACTACTAAATTCTATTTAACGTCTGTTTCCTCTGTAAAGCATAACAGTTTTTTTTTTTTTTACTTGTAAAGGGTAGCACAACCATAGCTAGAAGACCCCGAAAGCCTCAAGTAGGTGTAGAGATTCTAAGTGAGCTCCTAGTCACTTTAGATTGGTAGATTCAGTCATTGAACTAAAGAAATTTTCACTTGGGATTGTGAAACTACTTTTGGAAAAATTTGGAAAAGCTAGGAAAAAGGAGAGAGGAGCCAATATCCTGATATTCTGAATCAAGTGGATGCCTGAACTTAGACTCATTCTGGGTTTGGATCTATTAAATGGATGAATCAACAGCACTTGGGAACAGAAAATAGTCATTAGATAACAGCCAGAATGCCAAGCTAACATTACTTTCTTTTAAAAAAATATGACTATTGAGTCTGTAGATTAGGGAAATTCCCAAGACATAGTGTACTTTAGTTTGTGCAAGTCATTGAGAAAGTATCTTATGTCATAGTTGTGGGCTTTCTATAGATATATACATTGTATGATAAAGGATCCATGGATTTTTGAGTAAATAGTCCCCAAAAGATAATCAAATTGAAGGCTAATCTTTAAAGAGGTACTGCTTTAATCTGGTTCTATTGAACAAATTTATCATATGCTCATTTATTAATGTTTTACAAGTTAGAAAATTAAGAACGGTCATTAAGAATGGTGGCCTGAACTCATACCCTGGCTCTGTCACTAGCTGAGTGATCTTGTGAACTGGATGTAACAGTCCCTACTTGTGTGTGGTACATGTAGGGCCCTTAGCACTGTTCTTGCCACTTGACAAATACTTCATAAATAGTAGCTAGTGCCTGTTTAGAATTTACTGGGCTGAACATCTTATATACAAGGAAATTAAGGCTTAGAGAGATTAAATAGTGTCAAATGAACAGGAAAAATTTCCTCAAGGTCAATAATGGACTAAGAAAATGAAATCTAAGATCAATAAAGGTAAAGTTTATAAAATTTGTACTTTTATTAAAAATGATTTGGATAAAAAATTGATCTAGAGGTTTTAGTTGACAATGAAATGAGTACGATACGTTGTAATAAAATGATTTTAGAAATTAGAAACAGAAAAAAAAACTGGTCCTACTATACTTGGAAAATTTGATCACATCTGGAATATATATATATATATATATATATATATATATATATATATATATTTGTTGTTGTTTTTTGTTTGTTTTCCTCCCAGCATTTGTTAAGAGGGACAAGTTATGGAGGATGGACACAACAGTACATAGGTGCATAGGGACCAGCTGGAAGAAGCAAAGTTAATAAAGAAGCAAACTTAATAAGTTTGTAAAAGCAGGAACTTTGAAGGAAGCATAACTGTCTTAAAATATTTGAAAAGGATCATTTGGAAAAGGGATCAATTTTTTCTGTGATAATCCAGAATGGGCTTCAGGGGTAGAATTTAAAGGAAGGCCAGTTTAACCTTTAGATTTTTGCTGACCTTCAGAACCATTCAGAAGTGGGATGATCTGCCTTTCAATTGTCAACATGATCTCCAAGTCGTGGCAAAGGCAGGATTCTCTGAAATACTGTGGAGGGAATTTCCATATTGAATGGAGAAAATGACCTCTTATTTTCCAAATCTAAGAATTTATTATTTTGTGAAAGACTCAAACTATCAAAATAACATATTTTTTAAGGATGTATGTTACTGGTATAAAGCACCTATTCTTCTTAAACTTTATGAATTGAATTCATTTTCAGATCATAAACAAGTTGCAAATGTAAAAAATACGTTTTTTTTTTCAGTTTGGAAAATGATAACTATTTCAGTGTTCTTGAGAAAATCATACTTTTAGTTAGTAAAATTTAAAGCAATGAATTCATTACAAGAAAGACAATTTCCTCTTTGTGATTAATTGTAAGAGCTTTCTTCTGTTATTGAAGAGAAATCATCTGTGTTTAAGGGGCATTTATGTTGGGTTAAGAAAGTGACATTTATTTGATGTTTGTGTGTACACAAAGATAGCTTATAGAGCAATTTAAGAATACAAGAAGTGTGAACGGGTAAAAAATAACTTTCACATGATAATCTGTATGATATGTATCAAATATACTCTTAGACTTCATAAGTTTATTCTTTTTAGAACCTATATTTTCTTTCTTTCTTAAGAAAAATAACTCAAGATTATTGGCTGTGTTATTATCTTGCCCAGATTCATAACATTATGTTAGAATTTTGCTCAATAAAAATGAGTCTGATTTTAGTAGTGAAATGTGCTTGATTCATCCCCTCCCTTCCTCACCCAGGTGTCAGGCCAGCCCAAGCTGTTTAGCACAATGAAAGTTCTTGTTTGACCATAACTGCACATCTCACTCCACAGGCAATCAGCATTTTAATTAGTGATTCAAAGGAAAGTCATTGTCGTCTAGTTGCTTTATCATAATTGCCAAATAATTTTCTATTGAATAAATAAATAATGTAAAGGAGAATCCTCCCCTCATAATGCTGTCATTAAGCCTTCATTTTTTCACCCCCTCATTTGTATTTGTATTAACACACAGCCCACTTGAAAAGGAGTAATTATAATGGCTTTCTGATGGTAGCCTATCCTTTTTAAAAACTGGGGATGGTTTCTTTTCCTATCACCACTTTGTACTGCATGGCTTATTTTAAGGTTTAGATAAAGGAAGCTCATGGTAGCTGGTGTCTCTTCAAAGGTGTATGAAAGTGAATGATTGATTTGCTGTGTGCATCATTGGAACTAGGTAACTTGCATTATGACTCTGATGTACTGTGTAATTGATGCAAGTCCTTTCATAGCATTCTGAGATTGAAATCAATATTCATTTGGAGTGCAACAACTGTAATAAACTACATTCCTTTTGTAAGCAGTGGTCTAAGGCTTTGTAAAGGATCAGTTAGGAGTGACAGATTATCGTTTTGGTCAGGCTGGGGTCTATTTGAATAGATATGAGCAATGTCTTCAAAACAACCCTGTTTAAAACAGCTGGTTTCGTGAAATTAACTTGATTTTGCTGTGTAAAAACTTCTTTTGCTTTTCCTCTATATGAGTCTGTCTTCTGTCTGATTATAAACCTGGACCCAAAGGGAAGAAATAGTAATAATTATTTTCATAAATAAATTGATTTTCGTGATTAACACCATAGGTATTATTTATATACCTTGACAGTTTTATAAAATCTGTCTGTGGTGTTATTTCTTTCAAAATATTGATGAGTGGCAATTGGCTTTGCATTCTTTGTCAAAAATGAATATGCCTTGATAGTTTTTAATACAGAGTAAAACCTCATATACCAAAGAGATACATTCTGAAGAATAAAGAAATCAATACCAATTAATTCCTAAAATCAGATAGTGTACTTATCATCTTACTGTAGTCACGTAAGAGCTGGCATAATTTAGAGGCCAAGAGTGCTGGTTCTGGGGTCAGACAAATCTGAGTTCAAATCCTGATCTCACTGTCCACCAGCTGTATGACCTTGAGCCAGTTTAGCCCCTGTTTACTCATCTGCAAAATGCTAATGATAACTATAACTACCCTGTAGTAAAGGTGGGATAATTAAATTCAATAATTAGCTTGAAAACACAACACATTACTTGGCACATTTTAAGTATTTGATAAATGTTAGAGAACTATAAGGACAACGAATCATGCCCATTTTGGGGGGTGCGGTCAGAATTTCTTTTTCTCCACCCTATTTCTACCACTTTGAAAGTGCCCTTTGAATCAGCCCTTCACTGCTTGAACAAGAATTTTTAGTGCCCATTTTGCTTCCCTACTGTGCTGCTCCTGCCAGACCAACCCTTTTTAAATATTGGTATGCCCGAAAGTATTTGTAGTGATTATATTTACTAAAACAAGTGTGACATTTTCCTATTTAACTCTATTCAACTCACCATTTCCAATATGTTTCCCTGTGGGTGGCAGGGTCATTGTGAAAAGCAGATGAAGCCATGAAAGAAAAGTACATCACCAGGGCCTGGTACTACATCATCATTATCTTCATCACCCAAATCAAAACTAGTGTTTGAGTGCTTAGTAGTCATAAAAAGTGTTCTATGTGCTTTCCCTGAATTAAGAACTATTATCCCCATTTTAGAGACAAGGATATAGAGACACAAGGCGTAACTGGCACATAGCATTTGCTCAGAAAAATAGTAATTTTCACTATTACCCTAACCTAAGTATCTCAGTAGTCCTGGTTTTCTCCAAATATATGCATTTCTTGTGTGTTAAAAGTCACAAATTATGTCCCAAGGGTCAAAACCAACCTCCAGACATAGATACTGTGTTTTAGGAACCTAAAAATAAAATTTTTCCTTAAACATGCCTTTCACATATGTGTCCCCACCCTTTTACCCTTCTAATCTTCCCAGATTCTACCTGTTTTTTTAAAAGCAAAGGTCAAGTCCCTTTTTCACTGAAGTCAATTCTAATTATTTGCCTTCTAAAGTTATCTTTTTTTGCTCTGAACTCCATGAGTACTTTTAGTGTTTACACACAGTGTAACAAATTATGTAACATGATAAAATTTGCAATATTTTGTGACATAGTCTATGTCACATGCCTTATCCACTTATGTTCTTATAGTAATGCTCAACATAATAATAGTAGTAGGAGTAGTAATACATAATAATTGTTACAACTTACTAAGTACACGTATTTTACACATGAAAGGCTATCTGTGAAACCACATATCCGGTTAGGTATCATCATCCCCAATGCACTGATGAGGTCTGCATGAAGAGTCATGGAGTTTAGATAATATGCCCAAAGTCTCAGAGGGCTGGACTGACATTTAAACCAGGGGTCTATCAGACCCCAAACTCCATTCATTTTCCACCTCATCCACTAGAATGCTTCCTTTTTATAGCCTCCTGATCACTTACCAAATTTTTAATCAGGTCAAAGGAATCCTATGTTTGGCCTTTAATAGGTATATTTATATTTGATTACAGAATACAAGATATAAACTTCCTAATCTCTCCATGAAAATAATGAAGCTAGAGAGTGTGAGTCTACAAAATAGCTTGATAAATTGGAGCATATACTTTGAAGATGAAAAAAACTACATATAAGACACAAATATCATCCTATAAGGCATTTCCACTAAAGTTGTTAGAAATTACACATTTTCAAAGATTTAAAAAAAATGGTTTTGTATTTTAAAAAACCCTACTCATGGTTTATAGAAGAAAATCCTATTCAGTGCATATATGTAAACTTTGCAATACTTTCCTTCCCTAATTATATATTTTTATAGGGAGAAAGAATATATTTTACTATTACTAATATTCATCAAAGTAGACTTATTATGATAGCTTATTTTATTTGCCAGTGTCATGTTCAGAATCTTTTGTTCCGTGGTCATTTTGTCATAGGTTGCCGTATTTTGGTCAAAAGTTGGGGTATGTGATTTTGCCTTTCTGAGTGAAGACAGAACCCATTGCCTTAAAATTTTAATCCAACTATTAACTGTTTTGTAAAAAAGAAGCCACTTTATCTGATGGCTGCCCTCATTGACATCTGTACTCTTACAGGCAGACATAACAAAAATAGTGGTAAACACAGGTCAAAAAAAAGAGGCCACACTAAAAACCTTTTTCAGCTCTGTCTTCTGGGTTGTCACCATCAAATATGGCTACCAGTTAAGATCACATTTCACATCTCAGACACAGACGGTTTGACAAGATGCAATCTGAAGGCTTTCAGAAAGAAATCTGTCTGTGGTAGTTTTTGTGTGATATAAATATTACAAGGTCAAATTCATTTTTTTCCTGTGAGACAAAATGTTAACCTTATACTTGGATTCAAAGCTGACCCATGACATCACTTTTGGAATGAATATTTCTTTTCATTGGAAGGTGTGACCTAATCTCCATATTTCTTCTATGTATCTTATTTCCTAATTTGACTTTGAGTTAGAATCACCTTTTTTCATACATGTGTTGATGCTTTCTGCTGCTGGAAATGGATCTGTAGGCTGTTAACAATTATTGTCATTCCTAATACATTCTAAAAATGCATTATAAAGGTGGATTGATTCTGTAGTATAATAACCTGGATGTGGCACTGGAAAAGTGGATGGAAGAGTATTCAGAATATGTCCTCTTCACATTAGACATTTAAATCCTTCAGTAGGTTTGAGTTTATAAGGAAACATCTTTTCCTGGTCTTGACATAAAATATTGACAAGTATCAGCTTTTGTCTTAAAGACTATTTTGTGTTTATTTACAATGTTTATATTAAAGTTGAGAGGTTAGATTTGTTTGTTTATTGTGCATACATTTAGGAATACTATATACAAAAATCCATGATGTGGAGGCTTGCCTTAATTATCTAGTAAGTCTCAGATAGGCATACATTCAGATCAATTCAGCAGACATTTATTGAACATTTACTAAAGCAGGGGTGAAAAGATGAATAAGACACTAGTTACTCTTAGATATTCACAATGTGGGTAAATTACAAGAAAAACAGACACTTTAATATGTTTTTGGAAGGAGAATATCTTGGTATGTCTTTTGGACAGGACAATATAGTCATACACATTCAAGTTCTTATATTTTAAATAGTTACATATTGGACAGGATAGGTCTACAGGATAAGAATACCTTTCATTCATTGAAGATATTGTTCTTGGACACTATAGGTTGTAGGGAAATATTTTCTATATAATGTTAAATTAAAAAAGCCAGTTATAACACATTATTCACAATTTTGATGTTAAAAATAACACATACACATATTGATACACACAAATAGGAGTATAGGAATATACCAAAATATTTACGAGGACTAATTCTGGATATTGAAATTAAGAATGATCTTTATTCATTTCTGTTTATCTTTAGTTTTCAAACTCTTTTTAATGAATATGTATTACTTTTATAAGCAGCAAACACCAAACCTGAAGAAAATTAATCCTTTCAATTTTATAGAACACAATACCCTTATACTGTTTTTCAAATCTGAATTGTAAATCAGATATAGTTTTACCATTAAAATGTACTGTATAGCTATGCTCTCAAAACCATTTTATTCTTACCCTATTGGTGCATTTCTAAATTTACTGAGACATTCTTGAAATGGGTCTACATGCCCACTAATAAAAATACCGTATGTGTCTTCATAGGTTTTGAAATAAGAAGTTTAGCAGAAAAAGAGACAGACAACATAGGAAGTTGCTACCTCTGCAGAGGTCACTGATATCTTGGACAGTAGTGGGCAGCTAGCTTAATTGGTTTTGATCATAGGCTTTTGGGATCAGACAAATCTGGGTTTGTATCTTGGCTTTGCCAATTACTGGCTATGAGACCTTGAGTGAAGCACTTTAAGTTTCTGAGTCTTGTTTTCTCATCTGAAAAAATGAGAATATCAACATGTACCTTGCTGGGTTGTTGCAAGATTTCAATAAATAATACTTGCAGTACACTGGGCAAAAAGCACAAAGCAGGTGATCAATAAATGCTAGTTCTTCTGCCTAACTTCCTCCACTCCCTGCTATATAGATTCAGTCTAGGCATTGAGTGATATCCCCTGCAAGAAAAATTGGTCAGAGCAAGTCTGCCAGACTAGGAGATGCAAGTGAACTCTTTTAGACTCTGAGTTTCCAAGTGAATTTGACAGGGAACTGACAGAATACTGGAAAAAAGGTATTTGGAATTTAATTATTTAAAATAAGATATTTTAAACCCTCCATTCTGTTCTCATTGAAGGCTTTCTCTCTAATATCAGACTAGACTCTTATCTGCTCCAAAAGGAACAGCATTCTAGATCACATCCTGTATTTAGGTAATAAGGTGTATATGTTAAATAGAAATAATTTATTTTTATCAGATGACTATTATTTAATGCAAATGTAGAGTGCTTCCTCCTGCTAGTCTTCTGGCTGACTCCTATTCAATTGTTAGCTCTCAGCCTAGATGATGCTTTCTGGACGTCTTCTCAGATACCTCAAACTTGGCTATGACCCTTCTGTGTTTCTCTTACCTTGCTTAGATTGAGTATATGTTAATAAACTGTCTTCCTTCCCCACTAGCATATAAACTTTTAGAGGGCAAGAACTCTGTGTGGGACCGTATTGTATTCACAATCATGAACACAGTTTTGACTCATAGTAGCTATTCAGTTAACATCTGTTTATGTGACTTGTTCAGGCAGAATTTACTTGCATGTTAATGCTGCCTACATACCAACAATGGTCTAAATGTTTTTCCTTTTTGTTGGCTCCTCTCTGTACAATGTGCTCTTCTTGCTGTCTTTTCACATTTTTCTGAAGAGCTAGGGAGGAATCTAATCTATAACCTTACCTGTCCAGATTTTAGTTCCTCCTCATAATAGATTTATTGTTCTTTATACTCTTGCTTTCCATTCACTTCTACTTCATAATCTTCTTAGATTTAGTTTACGAGTTCATCAGATGGCTAGTTTAAATATATTTTTAGTCTCTCTGATACCTTTTTGATTGATTCTGTTCATTAGCATTTCATGTAAATAAAAATAGATTTGGCTTCTTGAATCTAGAGCTTAGAGTGCTTCATCTTTTCCCTGTGCATTCCCCCCCCTCCCCGCCCCCGTACCACAGAAGCTGTTCCTCTCATTACAGAGTCGCTTAATCTTTGCAGCTAAATTCCAGGGACTCTCTAGGACCTGCCAGCTCAGAGAAATGGGTGGTGTTAAATGTGATGTACTTCATGCCCTTGTTTCCTGCAAGGAAGTGTATCATTTTCTCCAGTTGACCCAGTGAAGGAAGGTTAGCAAAATGCTTCTAATTCCTAGGTCAGATCAGAGCCTCTAGCCTGGACCACCAACGTTGGCAGGGGGTTGGGTCACTGCCAGACACTTGGAGATATGCACAAGGCTCTATTTTCCTTGGGCTGAATTGAGTAGTCTTCCTGCTCCCTCCTCTTCTAGGAGTTTACATAGATGGAAAATAAGTTTTCTCTTTTGGCAAAATAGCAAGACATTTCAAAGAAAGACGTGTTTGGGCGCTGAATCAGGGGGAATAGGAATCATTGGAAAAGCTGGAAGAGCTGTAGACTATTCATTTTTTTCCTCTGATTTTCCAGTCCTTTTTTATTTTATTTTTTTAACTTTTTTCTCTCTTTCTGGAGATATGTATTGCTATAACGAATTTCAGAATTCTTAAAAAAATTACTTTTAAATTTGCAAATACTTAACACCTGGTGAACTACTTATTCAGATTAGGTTGAGTTGGTTTCTCTCTCTCTCCCATTCTCTCTTTCTCTTTTCATTTCTTTCTCTTTGATATTCTAGCAGCCCAGCTTCCACTTAATTTTGGCAGCTTGGAGATCTCATTTTATTTTATGAATGTTCGTTGAGGAGAGGTAATATATATGCCCCCACCCTCCAAGCCATCTACATTTGTTTTCTGTTATATGATTTAGTGCTTGGCTATAAATGACTCTATTACAGATTCCTTTCCCTTCTATTCTACCCTTTAATATGTGAATTTACAAGGGGCAGTAGATCTCCCAGAAGCAATATACATATTTTTAACAGTACGTGGGAGGCCGAACTAACTTCTGCTGAGAGTAATGGACTGAATATAAAGGAAATGGGGATTGGCATAAATAGCTGACCTCAGTTACAACCTTTTCTGCATGTTCTCTTCTATACCACATGGAATTATATCCAAAGTATAGTCAACTTACAAAATAAAAAAATCATATGTACGTTACTGAATTTTTAATCTAGTATGACATAGGCTACTTTCATTCAATGCATAATTGCTCATAAAATGTCACTTGTTCTTTTACAAATTTAAGAAGTTTATTGTGGGTAAACATCAGTGTGACTCATGCCTTGGACCATCATGTAGGTCCCACCTCAGTCTCTGTAGTGAATCTTAGTTGCTTTCTGTTTTTTGAACTCTTAGTATTTTACCTCTAAGGAGTAAAATACATTTATATCTTATAAACATGAGACTTACCATTAAGAATAGCATACAGTTAAAAAAGTTTTTTTTCTGATTTTTTTGCAGTTCAACCTCAAATTCACTGACATTTTTACTTTGTCATTTTTAGGACATGTTTTGTGACTAGACCCCAGGTATCCCCTGTTTTCGAACTGTGATAGGTGGATTTTGATAATTCTACATTACAAGGAAAAAGCTTGCACAGTGGTGGGAGCGATTAAATTAAAAGGAACAAGTGAGTTAAGGCTACCACAATATAAGCATGGAAGTGAACTTAATACTAGAAACATCATTCAGCTGCTGCTTTTTGATTCTTTTCATGCTGGGGTTCCAGTGTGAGATAACTTTAGCTATTTGAGATATGTTTGGACTCTGGAATTGTATTTTGTTCCCGTTAGAACATAGTCTCTATGCCAGTTAACATAGGCAGATAGAGAAATAACTGAAATGGTCATTTATTACAAAATTGATCATATTCTCTATTCTGTACTTTACATCCCTGTGACTCTTTTGTAACTGTCAATTTGTACTTCTTAAACCCTTCACCTTCTTCACCCACCCCTCACCCCCTCCCACCTGGCAACCATGCTTATTCTCTGTATCTAAGAGTTTGTTTCCATTTTGTTTGTTCATTTATTTTGTTCTTTACATTCCACGTATAAGTGAGATCATTTAGCATTTGTCTTTCTCAGTCTGATTTATTTCACTTATCAGAATACCCTCTAGGTCCATCTATGTTGTTGCAAAAGGTAAGATTTCATTCTTTTTTATGGCTAATAGTCCATTGTATATATGTACCACTTCTTCTTTATCCAGTTGTCTACTAAGGGATACTTAGGTTGCTTCTATATCTTGGCTATTGTAAATAGTGCTGTAGTGAACATAGGGGTGCATATATCTTTTCAAATTAGCGTACACCCACTCACAAAAATTGGATTCAATGATCTAAACAACAAAAAATAAAACAAAAAATGTGGAGAAGAAGACAAGAAAGTGCATAAATAGTCCCAGTGGGAAATGGTAAAGTCTATCCATTTATAAAGCTCTTTAGATTGTATGGTATGTCAAGATTATTTTCAGTGGAAATAGAATAATTGGTACTGGCTTTTTAAAAATAAACATTATATTGCACTTAAGTATCTTACTAAAATAATAAAACTAGATAATCTAAAAAAAATAAAATAGTCATTTATACATTCTGACCTGGAATGGTATATAGATGCTGAGGGAAAACCAAAGAAAGAATACATACATTTACCTGGGAAAATCAAAGAAGACTTCACAGAGGAGGTGATGGGACGATATTTGGAGGAAATTTGAAGAGTTTGACTTGGTGGAAGTGGTCATGAAATCCTTTTGGAGCTCAACACATGCAAAGGCTGAAGTGAAGAAGGGCCCACTGTGATCTTAGAATAGGGAACTGCATGGTGGAGCTAGAGAGAGGGGTCCTTAGGACTGAAGGTGCAGCCATGAATTTGTCAAAGCAGCTCTTGAAATGCTGGTATGCTTGCTGAATGACTGGGACTTTCTCCCATATGTAATGGAAGCATTGATTTTATGCAGATAAGTAATATGATAGAGTAAGTTTCTTAGAATAATATAGATTTTAATATTTAAAAATGAATTCAAACATAGTCCTTTAAAGTAAAAATGAAGGGAGATTTTGAACAAATTGAAGGAGATCATCTAATATGCTGGAGAAAATGATTTGTTACATAGGTTCTAGTTTCTTAGGAGGGCTCTTGAATCTCCAAAATGAATAATTTTTGTCAGCCCAATATTTTCATTAATGGTTCTCTTTTATCAAGGAGACTCATATTCTGGAGAATTTGGAAAATTCACTATCACACTTTAAAATATGAGTCAGAAAGGTAGCATTTCTAGCCTTTTGTTCAGACTCACTGACATTGTGGTCCTGGGAGGAATTGAGGACCACTGAACATCCTGATGAAATGGAGTTGGGTCATTTCATTTCTGCGGTTGGGAAAGCCCACTCTAAATTATGAGTGTTACTGGGATAATTCTGTGAAAATACCGACTGCCAAAACCCAAATGAGAAGAACTGAGCGCTGTCCATTAAGAAACCATCCCAGATGATTTATTGTACTGAAAAAATGATATCCTTTAAATATTTGCCCTCCAAATGGATTATGCCAATTTATACATTATGTATTTGTTGATATTGTCAGTATAATGGTGCTGAAATTATAACTTTGAACCAGACTTCCCCAATTAAACTGATGATTCAAGTGGTCTTAACTATGTCAGTGAGTTCTGCCTCCCTTTGGCAATGCTTAATAAATGCAAATCTAAATTGCCACATTGTAGCTTTAAAAATATGCATATTTCTGGCTGTCGAGAAAAAGTAAACCTGACTACTTGTATTTCAACCATTGAGGCAAAGACAGAAAGATGATTGAATTTAGCTTTAAATTTTATAGAACTAAATTTAATGGTGAGCACAATGGTATTCTGTGGTGATTGTTTTCAGTGCTGCTTTATTAAGTTATATAATGGCAGGAGTTCAAATTCAGTGATTGTCGAAATGGTAAATTTAAGGAGTATTTGAGGTTGCCTGCCAATATGCAAGTGCAAGGGGTTTCAGAGTGCAGAAAATATTATTTCCACCTTCCCATTTCTATGGCTTATTATTCTTATTCAAACAGTTTTTAGGGATTATATTTAATACACTGCCTTAAAAATGTTTAAAAATCTCATTTTATTCCCCAAAGATTTGTTTTTTGCTGTTGCGATTAGATGATGACAGCTAGCTGGCTTTTAAAATTGATCAGGAAGTATTCTGGCAGTCATTCAGTGTTGTAATAGCACTTTAATGGATATGAGCTATTCACCCAGATCAGACTCAATGTCAAAACAGGCGAAAATACAGCTGTCACTCTGGACAACAAGATACTCATATGCAAGCAGCTGCTTAATACACTGTAGAAAGGCAGCCTTTTAGTAATATTTAAAAGGTGTGTCAATGCCAGTGTATGCGTGTATTATAAAGTTGGGGTGTGCCATTTAGAAAAGAGGAGAATGAGGACATACATGTATTTTATCTGCACACTTATTCAAGTGTATCCTATAAAAATCATCTATGTGGATACTATAGATGGGCAAGAGAACCACATAAATTTCTTTTCTTTTAACAGACCTTTTTGTTTATTAAATACCTAGAAAAATACATACATATATACATCCACACACACACAGGAAAATGCCTCTTTGACTCTGTTGGTAAAACATGAAGTCAAAGTCCTTCACTGTCCGTATGAGGCTAGGTAACTGTTGTGAACTGAATTCAAATGCTTATCCCTCTCCTCAGCTAGCCAAGCACTGATTTTAAGGAGAGCCAAATTGAGGCAAGTACAATCAGTACAATTATTGGTAAAACTACTCACAGCATCACAGCAGTGGATTGGTGTCATCTCTATCATCACCTGAAGGACAGTACCTCACTCTGATAACACCAATAACTTGTGATGTTCTGTCACTAAAAATTTCAAAGCAACCTATTAATATCAATTTATTGAATTCTTGAGTTATATGGAATGTGTAGCAGAGAGCAGTTGATTTTCCAGTTTTATGGGTGAGACAGCTGAGATGCAGAATGATTAAGTGAATGTCTCATACTAGTTATGACTACAGGTTAGATGTCAGACTCCAAGTTCAATTCCTTTTTTATGCACAGTGACACCTTCCCACATTCATGGTTTCAACTCAACACATGTTCTGTGAGCATCTCTTGCATCCCAAGCATTGTTCAAGATATCATAGGTGATACAAAGGGAGTAACAAAGATTTTGATCTCATGGACTTGAGAATATAGAACAGCAAAGATGGTTTATATTGCATATAAGTAGACATAATTCAAGCCCAATAAAAGCCAGAGTAAGAGAAGGAAATCAGGTGCTGTGAAAGTACAGAAGGGAGCATGTATAAGTGATGCCCACATGAAGGAGACTCGTCTCCTTAGATGAATGTAGGTACCCTTTGCTTTGAATTAGACTGTGATAAAGTCTAGATTTTCCCCTGTGAGGCATAAGATGTGAGCAAGGATGAAAGTGTATTCAGGTGAATAATGACTGTTCACATTGACTAGAATACAAGACAGGTGCAGGGAATAGTACATAATGTGACTGGAAAAGGATAGGTGGAAACATCTGACAATTCTGAAGACAAAGGGGAACCATTGGAAGGTTCTGAGTAAGGCAATGACAGATTAGAACCATGTTTTAGGAAGATTAGTTTGACAGTGGTGAACATGAGATATTGAAATGGAAAGAGTGGGTACATAAGAAAACCAGTTAGAAGATGCTTAAAACATTCAAAGGAGAAGGAAATGCAGGCCCCCACTAGGGTGGCAGCATGTCTGTGAAGTCCTTTGTGGAGCTTCTGAGTGCATTAGAACACCATAACACACATGATTAGTGTTCATGACCTGACTTCCAAAGTCCTGTATCGTTGCTC
This sequence comes from Eidolon dupreanum, assembly GCA_028627145.1. Classification (NCBI taxonomy): domain Eukaryota; kingdom Metazoa; phylum Chordata; class Mammalia; order Chiroptera; family Pteropodidae; genus Eidolon; species Eidolon dupreanum. Next base: position 70,477,348 of record CM053509.1, read on the forward strand.
CAGGGATTTCTCTGGCTGCTAAAGCTCTTGCCATGGAATTAACATAGTCCCCAATGCCTGATGGAGATGATATGTAAGTATACCTGCTTCTTTGCCCCTTGAGTGGGATAATCCTGAGGTTCAGTTTACACTGGCTCCCAGAGTTCCTTGTGGTTAGGGTCCTGTGGTCCTTGGTGGTCATATTGATTTCATACTCTTATTTACCACCTCCTCTTCCCTCTGTCACTTCCCCTAAACACTTCCAGTATTTCCTTCACCTCTAAATAAATTATTTACATTGAAATCTCTGTCTCATAGTCTGCTTCTGAGGGATCCTAAACAAAGACAAACTTAACCCTTTTCCCATTTGCCTTGAGAATACTCATCAGTGGCCCTCGCGGCTTCAGCATTTACTCCAAGATAACTTGCAGATTATAATCCTAACCTTATGCCCAAGATATGCCATGAAATATCTTGCTTTTATTATTATTTTTACATCTCTCTGGTACATTGATAATCTTTGGAAACAAATGACATCATTCTATTTATAGCATCCTGTTTTTAGTAGTCCGATCACTGAAAATGTCAAATCTTAGAAAATGTAGTGTTCCTGTGCATGATGTTAAATGAAAGCTGGCAGCGAGCTGCACATTTTTTCCTAAATGGGAAAAAGGTTAAGTTCCAATTTGATCTTATAAGTGCATGTGTGTGTGTGCGTGCGTGCGTGTGTGTGTGTGTGTGTGTGTGTGTGTATTCCAAATCAGAAACTTTCACAGGCACCAATTTCAAACTTTGATTCCTACTAGAAATTATATTTTGTTTCATTCATGATCCAAAAATAGCTTCAGTGTATCTATTATTTTCTCTTGATACCCAAGTCAAGTTATCAAATCAAAAGAGAACTCCAGGCAATGATTTCACCCAATCTCTTTGTGTAGACAGACAAATGTAGATTTGAAAACATTTTGATGGAAAGTAGGAATAAAATTAAGTCCTCAATGATGGTATATTAATATCTTCATTTCATTCAAATAAATGTATAGACCTATTTGTACATGCATACGTACTACATATTGTATATGTCCTCATTAAAATCTGTGAAGCAGTTAATATCCATCGCCTATTAGAAAATTAGCAGGTCATGCCCATGGTGTCACATCTATTCTCTGCCCAATGGTTCATTTGCTTAACTGATGACCACTCTCTCCCCATTGAGAGCTATCATACATCATGTAATAATGATACCTTCCATATTTGCCATGCATAGCTGTACCAAGTTACCTCTCAATCACATTCTAGCATTGGCCAAATGTCACACCTTGCTTATATTTACTTCTTTGTCTCCATAGTTAGTATTTTGACATTCTTTTCATCTGTTAAGGACATGTAGTAAATTGTTAAAACCGAATTACCATTGTAGGCACAATTGTCCACTGGCCCTTAGCCTTTGAACCTTATGCATACTGTACAACTACATTTATTTAATGATATTTAGGGACCTTATTTGAAAACAAAATAGCACAAATAGTTTATTATAAATGTAAGTAATGATTACATAAATCAGATAAGCAGTCACTCAGGATAAATAAATATAATGGTTTCTAATTGCTGCATTTTTTTGCGCTAGGTAAATGGAAGTTTTTCTTCTAATTTGAATGCAGGGTTTTTTTTTAAACAGTTCAGGTTTATTTCTGATTTGCTTTTTTCACTTTAAGGATATCATTATAGAATTTACCAATGAAAAGATGCATTATTATATGAAATCAGGAGTCATTATAATAGTGTTTCTAAAGTAGGATTAACAGGTTGAATTTTAAAAACATTTCATCTTAAAATATTGCAAAAAAAGATTATGTAATATTGTCAATAAAACCTTGAGTCTTTTATGCTTATTCTGTTAAAATGTAATTAACTTCATATAGATGATATATGGTGGTATACTTGGTATATACTCAGTTGGAAAATGAAATTAAAGATGATATTTTAATATGTAAAACTATATCTTAATGGAGTTGTTAACATATAGCTATTGGTTTAGGTATTTAAAATATAAGTGTGTTTGCCTACAGAACACACAAACATATTTTTAAGAAAGTAAAAAGCACTGTAGGGCATGATATGGGTATTGTGAAATAAAGTTTTTGACTATAAATATTTAATTTGGTAAGTTTAGATATTCCTTTTCTGGAGCAATTGCAGATTATCGGGCCCTCAGAAGGCATTTTGTTCAAAGATCTCATTTTTTGAATGAGAACACTAAGGTAAGGAGGGGACTGTGACTTGGCTAAGAAGGCACAGGAATGGTGATAAACTACAGTTTGGGACACTTTGCTAATTGTCTTCTAAACCAAGTTCAGCAATTCTGATTCCTTGAAAAAGTTTTGTTAAGACAAAGTTATTTTTTTAAGATCACCTGTCAGTTTATAAGAAGCTAATTCCATAGAAAAGTGAAAAAAAAATCATGCAGGCTGGTCGTTTTGTTTAATAAATGCCAATCACACTGATCGGATGAATTTCTTTTACTTTATGACTGAACTGATCAGTTATTTTGATAGTTTGCAGACAACTAATGAAAGAGCATCATTTGAAAAGTTAGTCTTATTTTCTGAATGCATTTAGTGAATTTTGCATATAAATTAAGCCTAGCAAACTATTTGATACATACATAATATTTGCTAAAAGGGCATATAAAAATCAAGGGCCTTTTAGAGGACATTTTCTGAACTGGCAGTGATCTCTTTGGCCTATTTTTATCTGTATTATTATTACCTGCAGGCAGATTTTTTTTTTTTTTTTTTTGCGTGTGATGGGGCTTGGACTTGCCTTAGGAGAATAACAGCCTCACACCCTGAGATGGCAACACTTGCTGGTATTTTTTGACATTTCAAGTATTTTCATGTTGTGTTAGAGCTTAACCTCTACTGTGCACATTTCTGATCTCCCTAACTAAATTGTAAGCTCAGGCTTCTACATCTTCAAATCCCCTGAAGTCCCAGCAGAGTGCCTCATAGTTGCTGCTCAATAAATATTTGTTGTTTATTTCAGAGCTAGTTTTAATCTTCGTTGCCATTCAGGGCTTTGAAAATATATAACAGACATTAGGCAGAAACTTGAAATGCTTTTTATCAGTTGGTGCAGCATTTTCCAATTACTTTGCAAAAGAGACTGCCAAGGGATGTTTTAGAATTGTCTGGGCTACCAATATGGCTTTAAGGATAAACAGACTTTTCATTGACATGCATTCTTCTGTTCGTACCAGTTGTGTTTTACCCTTCTAAGCAGCATCCCTCACTCCTAAACTTCAGGTGAACGGGAGACTTTACCTCTATAAAAGTCCCTAGTGCTCTTTGGTCACTTCCTAGTAGATATGTGGTTTTTGTATAATTGCCATATGGAAGGCTAATTTCATTGCATGAAGAAAGAATGGAGACACAGTATAACAAAAGCAAAAGCACCTCGTGCTATCCTGATTTATTTTGAAACTGCCCTGGAAGCCATTTCCTTTTTAATCTGTGGAGTTTATATACAGTCTATAACCCTTTGGTTGGCTTTCCCTGCGGTTTGGGAAGAAAGATCCCTGTGCTGGGCTATAGCCATATTCTTCATTTTTTCTCAACTTTGCTTCTAAGACAAAGAGCTCTGGAAAGCAGAGGTGTCAGAATTTGGGGATGAGGGTGAAGAGAGAGGAGGGCAGGGTGCTATAATCCTTATTTAAGTTTCTAGCAATGGCTTTAATAATGACAGGGAGCCTAGAGGCCATGAGTTTGGGTCAGTTCTGTGAAGAGGGGAAATTACATCATTAAAGTATATAATAACTGGTGGCAGTTACTCTTGATAAGAATGTGGTGCTCACAGAGAGCAGTGATCAAGGTGATGGAGGAAGAGGTCCACCAGGAAGGAAGAAGGACAGTATTGCTCCTTAGGACACTGTAGGCTTCATACTGTAAAGACCTTTGGCCAAAGAGAGGGTAATGGATATCTAAAAGGGGTATGAGAAAAAAAAAAAGCCAGTGGTGGCAGTATAGGCAGCAAAATTCCTGGGCTCTATTATTTTGCCACAGCCAGAATAAAGCATTGACAACGTGGTGGTATAGCATTTATTACTGTGGTACATAACACCTGAAGCAGATGTTTTCTTAAATATAACTTGAAGATTTGTGAAGTGAAATAAAGTTAACTATATAGCAAATTTAATTGTTGGATTAATTGTCATATAGCACAGAAGGAAATCATTTTGTCTACTTCCAGATTAAAAGCAGAAAATAAAATCAAACCTTTATTGAGAAACTAGAAGAGACTCTTTGAAGAATATAGAAAGAATAGATATTTTCAGGTAACTGAGTTGAACAAATTATATGAAACTATACTACTGACTTGCTCTTTTTAGGATCTATCAAAGGACTACCTACACACACATCTAGGCATCTTACTCAGGTCCTCATTATCATTATGTTGCAGAAAAGCCATAGCCACTTTATGAACCTGAGATGCAGCTTAAAACTGTACTTCTGACTAAGCATCATCTTTTCAGTTTCAGAGTTTTTCATATGGAGATCGAACTGCTGTTCGGCTCTTGATTGAGAGCGTGTACAGAGTGGGGGGAATATCAAAACGGAAGCCAAAAATGATCATCTCAGGAATAAATATGAGAGCTAGCTACCTTAGTTAGGTTTAAAAATGTTAGCAATATACAGCAGGTCCTAGAATAGAATCATTTTGTACAATGTCATTTCATTATGATGTTGATAAGGTGTCATAGGAATTTAACTCTTGTTGCCATCAATTAGTCTGTGGTAAAATTGGTTTCATTGTATGTTGTTTTTCTTAGTCACAGAATCTATTGATGACATTAATTGAGAACTTACTGTATTTGTGAGTTTGAATACATATTGGAGTACTATTAATCCTTTCTAAATGCCTACTGCATGTTAAGATAGGTGGTTGGGGCTTCACCAAACTTCTCAAAATTACTGTTAGCCAAAATGTTTGTTGGAGAAATGAGTCCTCCTCTATATAGTCAAAATTCTCAAAAGATATATTTCCAGTAACAAAAGTTTCTTTGAAATGCAGAGATGGATTGATACCTTGAAACCATTCGAAGGAATGGTGACGTGTCTGCCAAATTGCACAAACAGTTTAACAGGAAGTTTCCATGTTACTCTCTATTGCAGTTATTTTACTCTACTAAATTGATTGTCTTAGAATTGATTAGGTTGATTAAAAATTATCCTTATAAGTTCCTGTGGACATTTGGACTTTTTTGAGACTTTGGATTCAAATTAAAGGCATTTTGGTTTAGAGAAGCATCATGTCACTTTATTTCCATTGAACGTTCCCTTATCCCTGTGTAGTTTCTTTTTATTTGTCAACTTCACTTGTGGGAAAAAATCTATTTCTTTCTCTTCTCTATTTTAATATTTTTCCCAGTCTGAGCTTTTTAGTTTTCCTTTGTAGGATACAAAGGAAATGTGCTAATTCCCTCTAAGTTTCTAAACCCCTTAGGGAAGAAGGCTTGGGAGCAAATAAAATGATTTTTAGAAAATCTATCAAGATATATGTCTTAATTGCCACATCTTTATTTCTGTGGCAGATAACAAATTGATCCTAACTTATAAAATAATAAACAAGAGGCATGCAGAAAGAAAGGCATTGAAAAGGCCTATATGGATGCCTAGGACCAGTTTAACAGAAATGATAATTAGGTGGAGAAATGATATAAATAACTGAAGAGGCTGTTCCTATGCTCTTTCTAATCTTAGTTTTTTGAAAAGAGAAAATATTCATGTGAATAAAACAAATGTTTTAAAAATAATGTTAAAAAATATATACTGTTTGTAGTGGGATAAGTATATTTTAAAAGGGATAATGCTATTATCATTATAAACAAATTATTTTTCACACTAGCTGAGTAGCATCTGGGGTTAGCTGTACTATCTGTTAAGTTCTCACAGGGGAAAAATCCGTTTTCTCTAACAGAAGATGGGTAACAAGGCTGCCCTGTTTCTAGTTGTTTAGAATCATAAACATCCTGCTGCTTTATTTTCCTAAGCTCACCCAACTGATCTAAATTTTGAAGGCAGAAAAATGCTGATGGTCACAGCCAAGGCAGCATATGAGCTTGTTGTAAATTAATGGCATTTATTGGAAACAGACATTCGAATTTACCAATTATCTTAGGACAACTTGAGGCTGGATGAAGTTTGGTATAAATCAATTCCTAGATTTTATTGAGTATGAATGACTTTTCGGAGATGAGAAAGAAGAAAAAAGTCCATGTGCAATGTGGGAAACAAAATGACTTTTTTGGATTCCATCAGTATCCCCATGTGTGATTTCAAAGATTTACCCATGAGGCCATGACCAAGAATTTTTTTTTTTGAGAGTTTTATTTCTATCAATCGACTTCTTTCATTGAGTGATCTGTACAGTCATTCTGACTACATAGAAGATGCTCATTGTGAGGTCATTTTTTATAACTTGTCACTTGTATACCTTAATACTTTTACATTCATGTCTACTTTTATTGCATTTTAATAAGTAGAGGAAATGAACTTCCCACAGCATGGTTACCTTTTCTTAAGGTACATTCTTGCTACCGATGGAAGCCTAATTTCCATTATATTCACTCTGCCACAGAAATACTTAATGCCAGGAAGGAGATATTTACTGGAATCCGCAAGTCCAGAATTCATCATGATTCAGTGTGAAATCCACTGCCCTTTGCTCCCTACCCCCCTCTTGGACAGGAATGAAATGTGCCTTAAACTGAAGTGAAATACATCACATGCAGCAACAGTGGGCCCTCGCTTTGCCTCTATTCCTGGTGTGAAATCGATACACTATCTTTCCTCCTGACCTGTTCCGTGACCTCCATTGCAGCTTTCATGCTGAACAGCAATTGCTTTGAACAGTCTGGGTCTGCCACAGCTCACAAATGATTCTCAGCTTCTGTCTAAAACTGGTGCTGATAACAAAGGCTTGATTTTAAATAATGCAGTTGTAGTCGTCTTCTAATTATGAATTACATGAAAGTGCAGTCTCCTCTATTGTTAAACACTTTCAATAGCAGGCACCGTACATGTGCAGGCTATGCACAGGGGCCCGGGGCCGGGAATCAGGCCTTTACATTTCTCTAAGTTTGGATATATAGACAACAGGGAAGAGACACAAAGTATATTTACACATCTTGATCATTTCCTTGGTAGAATTCTGTTTGGTGACACATTAATTTTTTTCCCCACATGAAGCTATTTTTTTTTTTCCCTAAGGAAACAGTTTTGAATACTTTTGCACAAGAAATGACTAGTTGACCAATGTTTAGTTTTTGACAAAGTGGATTTTACTAAGGCAATGCCAGGGTTAGGCTGTTAGGATCTGACTCACTAGAAGGAGTAGGCAGTACCTTGCAGGGCTATTTCTCCTTTTGATCACTCTGTAGCTTTACTGGGGGAAGTAGGAGTATCTGATGGTGGCATTTTAGCCATTTTCAGGACGCTATTGAATGGAGGAATTTATTGTATCAAGGAAATAATGGGCATTTTTATGTGTGCTAAGAAAATGAATGTGTAATTAACTAAATTGCTTTACTTGGCTGTGCCAGACTAGAAATCAAATGGTTGAGTGATGTGCTGGGTAGGAGTGGAGTTTTTCCAAAAATCTTGGTATGAAATAAGGATAGCAACAGCTTTTGTGGGTACTTTGTAAAACAATTATATATGAAATGAGTCATTCTTATGTGTGTTTGGTTGGTGCTATTGAAATGAAATTTGTTTAATAATGAATGGCATATACTCTCCATAAAATATTCTGTATAATGTCAGTTACATTATCAATGATTCTTTAGTAGCACACACACACACACATATACACCTACATATGAGGAGGCATTAACACTTATATGATTTCGTTTACCCTGTGCATAGGGTGGAATCATGGAAAGAATGTAGAATCCTAAAATGGTGTTCTAAACACAATCTGCTTCCAATACAATCTGCTTTACCTAAGTCTTCTAACCTCTCATCATTTTGGTTTTCTCACCTGTAAAATGTGATTAGTGAATGAGATTATTTTTAACATACTTTCCAGTAGCAGATTTAGGTAATTATAACACTAATAATAACCCTCCATTCACCTTTGCACAGAACTTAGGTTTCCCAACAATTTTTCCCATGCATTTGACCTTCTCAAGCACCCTGATAGGCAGCCAGGGCTTGCCACTGTTCCCAATTTCTTGAGCAGGAAACCAAGACAAAAGTAGTTTGAGCTTGTCAAGGCTGCAGTGATAGTAAGTAGCAGAACTAAAACGAGAGCTGAGTCAACTGATGGTTAGTCCAGAGCTTATTGGGGTGGGAGAGTGGGTGAGGATCTTTTATCAACATTAGAACTTGAAAAGTAAAGAGTTACTATCATAGACTCTCCATATTTTCTAATTGTTCAAATGAAGTAATTTCTTTAAGATTTAATACATATTAACAAGGCAGTCTCCAGTGATTTGCTCATTGTTCTGTTTAAATATCTCATGATAATAGTGTGCTGTCTTGGGACAGCTCCAGGTCAGTTATTTACAAGACAAATTATGTTTATAAATACATGAACATATATACTTCAATGCACTAGTACTGAATGCAGGGAGATGTTTATGAATGTAGTGACATACAATCAAAGCATGACTAAGATTCTTCTAAGACCCAGTGATTTTGTGATGATGATTATTTCTTCACAACAGGATGTAACTTGAATCATTTAAATTAGCAAATTGAAAGTCCTCAACAAGCTGTCATATTTTCTTTCCAAATATGTCACATTTTCTTCTTGTGGGAACATTAAAGAGTGCTCTTTAAAGTGTAAATAAAAATGGCAGGATACTGAAGCCATATATCAGCCAAAAAGATGGAAATACCAAACATAGAACAGGTGCTATCATATATTCCCACATCTTTAAAAGGAAAATTTTGGGTCCTGTGTCCTGGGCAACTTTTGACTGAGGAAGTGTCCCATTATTCCGCCATGGAGGGCTATTCCTTTTGTCTTAGAGCTTCTTCATGGCACCTGTGGGGACATTCCTACTAGGTGATTGCCTAAGTGATTAGAAATCACACATGGTGAGAAGAGCATAGTGCTGAAATGGATGTTTGTGTTCTGGGTATAGAATTCTCTATTTTTGAAGCACCTATGCTGACCATGCCTGGATGCGTTCCATGTTGAGAAGGACAAATGTGTTCAACAAAGACTTGCTCACCTACTAGTCATTTAAGGAACTATCAGGTCATTTGAGAAATCTTATAAATAATTTAAAGTTATAGGGAAAATCCTTGCAAAATACAACCATCAATTGCCCAAATATCAATAGAATGGAGACATATTTCTTGTTCTTTACCCCATCCTATTTAATGATATGCATTATTTTCTTCTTTAACATGTCACTTCACCCAACCATGGTGAACCTGGTCTCAGCATTAATATTATCCTTGATCACACTTAAGCATTTCAATGTTAAAGTTCCAGTTGAAGGCCTGCTATTTCTATTAAGAGTTTTTTCCATGAAAAAAAGTAAATCTTGGCTAGAAATCAGTAGTAATTCAGCTTAACCAAGTTAAGAAAAGCCTTTTATTCACAGTGCTTATTTTGAGACAGTTGAGTGCAGAAATGTGGGTTCTAGAGACAGAAAAATACAAACTTTTATACAGAGCCATTTTTTCCTTTAAAGAAGACAGTGCTAATAAATCTTGTTGAATCAAGACCTTGAAAGAAACTGAAAAATATGTACAAATCTCAAATACACCCAAGAAAAGTACTTTATATTACCTTGCTGCTGCTGCTTCATAATGTAGTTTTAGTTGAATGTAATCTCCTCCACTCAAATTTATTTTTGAGAAATTGCCACACTGAAAGTTGAAACCATTTTTGTCATTCAAAAGAAGTGGAAGATCAATACTGAAGCTCTCTTATTAGTTGGTACAGTCTACTTTAAGATTTACGATAAGAACACATTTCTAAATATATATTACATACCAGTGGTACAGCAAAACCTCAAAATAAAACCTTTTTCTTTTTTTCAGGAGAAGGAGGTGTTCTATTTATTATTGAAATGCTACACTAAACTATAATTCAGTGATATTTTATTCCAATTAAATTCTCTTTAGTAGTAATCCTTTTTTATGATAAGCAAAACTGAATAATACAGGGTATGTTCCCTCCAATGAATTGTTGTGTAACAAGACTTGATGGTAATTCTACCTTTTCCAAAATCTGATATCAGGCAATTTATCTTCTAAATAATACTCTTGAGTACCAAAGCTGAAATGTTTTGGCTTCAACCCAAATCAAACTTGAGGAAGCAGATTCTCTAGAGCATTTCCCTAACTCTGTAAATTTAATTGTTATAATGAATAGAATACATGTGTCAAGATTACTTGTGATTTTACCTGTTTACTTCTCATCCTAAAACAAAAAGAGCAACATGACAAAGGCTGTTAACTCTTAATGGAGTTTGAAAAAAAAAGCGCATAACAGTGCATGATAATTAAACATAAACTAATTTTAAAGGTCCAGTTCCAGTTAATTTCAAAACAGTTCAAATTTAAAAATCGATTTCAATATCACAATTAAATAGACTGATTGAAGTTTTAAAAAAAACTCAATGAATATTTATCTATGAGGCACCAAATATCCAGATAAAATATTTGCATGTGCAAAGAAATAGTTTCTAATACTCTACTTCATAGTATTTAGTCACATCACTTCATCTTCAGTTTTCTGTCTTTCCGTAGTGTCTGCAAACATGATGTATTTCTTATATTCGACTTTTGTGCAATATTTTTCATATACAATGAAATCCAGTGTAATACTTGGATCAAAGCAATACTGGTATCATTGACATTCATACTATAAGTCACAAAGAAATTAAGTTCATATTACTTCTTTTTGCCATTTATTTCAAAAACTATGAAGGAGGTCAAAGCTACTATAACCCTTTACCATGAATAAACATATTAATTTTAATAACAAAAATCAATATTAAATAACTTGCTGATATAGAAAAAGTTATCAAAGGTTATTTTTTGCCATTTCTTTTCTCCATTTAATTATAACTATTTAAAAATCATCATTACTCTTATATATTGGAACCATGGTTTTTAATTGAGGCAGCCATTATATTTTACTCATATTTCTATTATTGAGAAAGGCCATGTGCATTAGAAGACTTGAACATTTCTTCTCATGCTTAGCAGCATGATTACTATGTACTGTGAGCAGACAAATGTGTATATTAACAACTGTTCTTTACTTTCAATCAGTGTAGGAAAGTCTGTGTGGTTCCCAACTTGATTTATTCATGTAGGACTCATTAAGCCATAAATTTGTGCCAATCATTGTGCAAAAAATAGCATATAATGAATTCTTGCCTTCAGAATTCTAAGAGCTCTTAGGGGAGGCAGAAGGGTAAACAGACCATTGAAATGAACTGTGATGAGAGCTGTAATAGAGATGAGAGCAGAAGACTATGATGACTCAGAAGAGAGGTAGATGTGCTATGAGTGTCTCAGAAAGATTCCACAAAAGAGCTAGTTTTTGAAGGAGGAGGAGGAACAGAAAAAATGGATAGGTGTTATTAGTTAGATAAAAGCTAAGAGGTGGTAATAAAAATGTCTATAAAATGAAATAGCTGAAAGAACTTTGAAGTTTATTTCTCTTTCATTTACAAGTTCAAGATCAGTGGTCCAATTGAAGGGGTACCTCTGCTCCATAGGACCATTCATGGTTCCAGGAACCTTCTTTTTTGTTGCTCTGCAAAAACAGTACTAATATCTGCATGTCAAAGCTGGACAGTAGTTTCTTCTGTCCAGTTTGAGGGAAGGAAAAGGTATGCAGAAACATATGCATACTATCTTAAGGCCCAGACCTAGAAGTGCTGCTGATCACTTCCTTTCCCATTCCTTGGAGAGAATACAGTTGTATGATCATAACCAGCTATAAGGGAGGCTGAGTATCTAGTATACAATACTATTACCATGGTTATTAGTAGATAGAGGCCAGACCACCAAGGGCTCCATATGTCATCCTGAACTAGGAAAAGCACTTCATAAGTTTTTTTATGTGAATCTTTACTTCTGATATTTGCTGAAGAAATCTTAGTATTTTTCAGCCCCTACTCTACCTTTTAAATCTTAAACTGTAGGTCGTGACCTGCTGTGAGGTGTTTTCCTTTATGTTAATTTCAGAGTACTTTGCATTTACCATAACCCCATGTTTTGTTGACGTCTTGTATAGATGAGGCTGGTTCACTCTATTCTCAGGTTTTAAATTTTGTTCTAGTCAAAAATGTTGTTAAGCTTTGTTCACTTAGGCAAGAGGGCTACAGAGAAGGGTCCCATGAGCAGTTCTTATCTGATTGATGGATATTTTTCAGCTAAAAATAGTTTGGGGCAAGATTTAAGAAAAGGGTCTCTAATAAGATCTTAAGGACATATAGAAAAAGAGTAGAGGATTGCTTTGTAAAGAAGAAACATTATTTCTAGAGCCTTTAGACTATACAGGAGGGAAAGTGGGCTGAGTTGGGGATAGATGTTCATAGCTGTAGATATCGTTGGTCTTAATCCTCCTATGAGCCTTTCCCGAGGTGTTTTGATATAGAGGACCTGGACTCTAAGGATAAGGATACCAGCACAGAAACACTGCCCAGCACATACTCACTGGTGTTTTGGATTTACAACAATTTTTAGAATTGGAATTCTAAAGTGTAAAGCATATTCTTAACTATAGTTCACAACCGAACAATTAAAAAAAAACATAGTAGAAGCTTTATCAGAGGAAAATTTATAGCAGATGAAAGACATGATCCACTTTCTGATGTGGGTCAAGCCAAAGTCATGAACTAAGTAAGTCCTGAAAGATACATATAAGTCAGCCAGGGAAGTGAGAGGCAATGCCATTGGAGGAGAGAAAACAGCACATGAGAAGGCAGGAAGGCACATGTAGTGTGTGGAAACTGCAAGTGGTATGGGGTGGTGATAAGCAAAGGATACCTATGGGAAAGTGGTGATGGGTGAAGCTGTAGGGGTGAGAAGGGGCTAGATCCGGATAAGCCTTGTATGCCAAGCTATGATGCTGGAGAGACTCTTCAGGACAGTGATCTTATCAGACTAGCATTTAGAAAGCCCGTATCTTACAGTGTGGAAGATGGAGTGAAGGAAGGTGAGTCTAAGCCAGGAGAACTTAGAGGAAGATATTGCAGTGATCCAGAATAGGGCACCATGAATGGAGAAGTGACTTTGCAGAGATATGCAGGAGACAAATGTGAAAGGGCTTGTTGATGCCCTGCAAATGGAGGATGAAGGAAGGAAAGAATAAAGGGCCAGTTCTGGATGTGGTGCCTGGGAGAAGGTTAGGGGCTGATCCCTGAGGTAATTCCAGTAGGGAATTTAAGAGCTAGTTAAGGAGGAGAGGTGATGGGTTCTGTTATAAAAAGATCCAGTGGAAGCCCCAAGTAGAAATGTTTAATAGATAGAGGAATATACAGGCCTTAGGTTTGAGATTAAGATGAAAGCTGAGAATAGTGACTTGGAAGTCATTAGCATATAGGTGAAAATTGAAGCTCAACATCGGTTAAAATTAGCCTGAGAAAGGGAAAAAAGAGTTAAAACAACTCTTAAGTAACTCATAATGTATTATCTTTCCACTGATACTTTAATAATACCAATATGTCAAAAAATTTCATTGCTAAAAATATTTCTTCAATATGCATGTTTAATCAGCAAACTTAAGTTGCTTGGTAATCAGTAAGATAATTGAAATGTGACAACCACCCCCTGAATCTCAAATCCCCATTGTGAACGCTGCTGTACGCTCCCACCCAGGACAAGAGCTGTAAAGATAGAACATAGGAACCAGAGGCCCTAATCTCAGGGGATAGAATTTGGGTGAATCTTAATTTATGAATTTGGAACTGTTAAATGATTTTCAGCTATTTCTGGTGAGCCTTAGGCACATGGCGGTTCTCAAAATAAGGCGAAAAGCAGAAAGTAAAGAATCAGTAGATAGCAACTAAATTTCCATTCATTTCAAAACAGATCTTGAAAATGTAGATAGGCCAAATTAAGGGTGATCAAGAAAACCTCCCCATGTGAATCCTGAGATTTTTTAAGCACAAAAAAGTGTTTTGTTGTGGTTGAAGGCTTTTTGGCAGTGCCATTAAATGTAAAGAATATTGCTCTGGAGCCCTAGAGTATTGAGCCTTTATCCAGATTTGCTATTCTCTGGAGGAGGTAACCTGGGATGCATCTTGAACTTCTGATCCTCAGTTTCCTCCGTGAAAGGACAGGTTTCTACTCAGTGTTTCTTCCTGTTCTGGAAGCTGTCCACCAGGGCTTCACTCTATAGGCCACTCTTCTTTAATGAAAAATGAAATGAGTAGATAATTTAGAGATGATCATTGGCATTGTGAATGGATTATAGCAGAATTTGGTGGTAGGTATCATCCTTTTCAGAAAATTGGTTCTTTGGACTTGGAGTCAGGAGAGCTGCTCTGGAAACCAGGATCTACTCATTTATTAGTTGTGTAGTTTAAATGCTTTAAGTTTCAGTTGCCTCATTTTTACTTAAAATATTGATTAAAATGCATAGCTATTGGACAGATCCTTTTGAAGGTTGTAAGGTATTACATTTGACCCTTGAACACATGGGTTTGAACTGCATGCTTCAACTTACATGTGGATTTTTCCATAAATACCTGTACTACTTTCTGTCTTTGGTTTGGAGTCTGTGGATGTGTGTGTGGGGACTCAGGCATCCATGTATTTTGGTATCCATGGGGGTACTAGAACTAATCCCTGGTAGTTACCGAGGGATAACTAAGTTTTTGGGGGTGTCAAGAATTATATGTGGATTTTCAACTGTATAGGGGTCAGGGACCCTAACCTCTGTGTTGTTCAAGAATCATCTGTATAGAAATGTAAGTTATTCTTGCTCAAAGAAAACTAGTCATCTTAACGTAAGACATATGCACATAAGTCTTTTGCTGTTGGAGACTGGTTGCTGGAAATTGACTCCTAGGGGGCTCAGCACTTCAGGGACACACTATAGCTCATAAGGACAGATGACAGGCAGGTATCATTATAAATTACACTTCCCCCCTCTTCAGAACCTTGAAGTCAGGCTGTGACTTCAGGCATAGCTTTTTCTCCCCCAACCATTGTTCCGCAATTTTTGGTCCAGCCTTCTGAGCTGCTTTGACCTAGGGAGGACTCCCCTCAACCCCCAATTGCCTGCTAATCTCTACCCACCCTTTTACCACCATTAATAAGACAGTGCCTGAAGCCATGTAGAACTTGCATTTTAATGTCTTTTGTTTCTTTGTCTAGTTCCAGGTATAGTACTGCCATAATTTTTTCAGCCATTATGGTTCAGAACTATTTCCCAGAACTCAAAATTAATGGAGAAAGAGAGGTCACAGTGGTAAATAGCTCACTTTGATGAGCACACTCATCTCTGAAAGGGACTAAGAATGCTCAGTGACTAAGAAGTTTGCAGTGTGGTGTTCTAACATTTACTGAATGAAAGTTCCAAGTACATGCTTGCACCATTGCGCTTATTGCCAAGAAGATACATAGCACTCAGTGTGAAGGAAGATGATGTGTGTGTACATATATGGGGAGGGAGGCTTTTGATAGAGAGATTTTGACTTCTCTCAGTGCAGTACATTTTGTAGATCAAAGCTGGTTTAGAGGTCACTTTTCTGTGATTACAAATCTCCCAGATCCACTGAAGTTACTATTTATGGTCTCGGTTAGCAGTAGCATCTGTGGGCTTCATGGTGTCACACTCCTGTCGGGTTCAGACAGAACTTCTTGATACACTTGCACAGTGACTGACATAGATAACTCTCGGTAAATGTTTGTTGAATGAGTAGGGTAATAGTTATGATGGTTACCTAATTTTTTTTCAGGCATTTTGATAAATGTTTTATATCATCAAATCTAATCTTCATGAAATAAAATTTATCTTCACTACAAGTGAGGGAATTGAGGCTCAGAGAGGCAATGCTCCTTTTTCTTTTTTAAAAATAATTTTTCATTTTTTAATACAGTTGACATACAATATTATATTAGTTTCAGGTGTACAACTTGGTGATTAGACAATTATACAACTTATGAAGTGATCATCCTGGTAAATTTAGTACCCATCTGACATCAGACATAGTTATTAAAGTATTATTGACTATATTTTACTTGTTATACTTTACATCCCTGTGACTGTTCTTTATAATTGGCAATTTACACATCTTAATCCTTTCCCCAGTTTTACCCACCCCTATAAATTTCCTCCTATATAGGAACTGTAAGTTTGTTCTATGAGTTTGTTTCTGTTTTGTTTATTCATTTATTTTACTTAGATTCCACATACAAGTGAAATCATATGGTATTTGACTTTCTCTGTCTGACTTATTTCTCTTAGCATAATACTCTCTAGGACCATCCATGTTGTCACAAATGGCAAGATTGCACTCTTTTTATGGCTGAGTAATATTCCATTGTACATACATACCACATCTTCTTTATCCATTTGTTGATTGATAGACATTTAGATTGTTTCCATATCTTGGCTATTGTAAATAATGCTACAGTGAACACAGGGATACATATGCCTTTTCAAATTAGCATTTTGGGTTTCTGCAGATAAATATTCAGAAGTGGAATTGCTGGGTCCTTCTTTGTCTCGTGATAGCCTTTGTTTTAAAGTCTGTTTTGTCTCATATGAGTATTGCTACCCTAGCCTTTTTTTTTCAATTCCATTTGCATGAAATATCTTTTCCATCCCTTTATTTTCAAGCTGTGTGAGTCTTTTGATCTGAAAATGCTCCTTTTTCAATGTCACATAGCAAGTATGTGGCAGAGCTTGAATTTCCATTCAAGTCTGTTTGTTTCCAAAGCTAGGGCTCTTAAACATTACTTAGACATGTCTCTCAACATGTGGACAAATATACGAATCTTCAAACATCATGGAGGTAAGAAGACAGAGGAATAGAAAGAGGGGCCCATGTAATTGGGTCTGATTCACTGGAGTATAATTATAGTATAATTATTCTAGAGGTTCAAATATATTCCAAGTTACCCTTTTAGGTTTTTTTGTTTGTTTTAAAACCTTAACATAAAAGCTTGTTAGCATTCAGAATTGATAGAAACTTCAGGAATACTTTAGTTAGTGCTGAGCATTCTGTAAGTATCTTAAGATCTTGAAGGAAAGTCTAGTTGGAGACACAGATTCTCAGCTTTTGTTAAAAGTCAGCTATTCTGATCACCAATTTGGTGCTTGAGCCCTGTGTTCCAAACAGTGGACAAGGGGTGTCTACACTGGTTCAGAACACTACCAGTGACAGGAAGTTAACCAGTCCTCAAACTATTCATTCCATCCCTGACTTGATTCGACCATTTAGAATTTTTCCTTATTTTAAGATGGAATATGTCTTTGATTCATGGGACCCAAACCCTCTCTGTGGGCTTATAACGAACAGGTAACTTTTCCAGTCCAATGTTTCAAATGTTTGAAATGTCATGATTTTCCCTGGGTTTTCTCTCTGGAGGGTCTAATTCTCTTAATGGTTCACCATCTGCTCCGACTCCTGTACTCCCACTGTGTAGCTTCCTCTCTAATTCTGTTCTATCTGACCTATATACCTCTTAAAGGGGAGGGCCTAAAATGTAACATTATTGTTAATGATAAAAATTCATTTATTGAGAAAATGTATTTTGATTAATGTTATAGTAATTAAATTACAATTACAGCAGATAGATTATCATGAAACAGATGTCTATCAATTACAAGAATTAAAGTATCAGAGTAAAAGTCTTAAAACTTGCAGCAGAAGAGACATGGAGAGTGAAATCTGTAGTTTTCAATTTTCAGCCTGTACTTTATAAAAATATTTGATCCTACAATGTGTTTGCTAACTTGGGCATTTAGGAGGAAAAATATTGTTATTAAAAGCTAATATTTAT